>KZ308307.1:281349-293053 GCA_000376725.2 Ladona fulva
ATATGGTAATTTGAGCATAACAGTTTCTTAATTAATTTGTAATTGTTTCACCTTTATATTTGTTTAATTTTTTAGTTTCATTCTTCAGAATGTCATTTGAAAAATACGGGCAGAAACTTAAAATGTAACATCTTACTTCCACCCATGGGATGGAGAGGAATGAACAAAATTTTCAATATGGGAATCAGAAAACGGTTGTCACCTCGAAACCGAATGTGTTTTATTTTGAGGAATTAAATTGAAGAATTGTCTTTTTCTGAATGAGGTATATAAGTTAAACCAAGTATCTCTGGAAAGCTTTCATTTTCTGGAGTTGGGTGTAGCGGATTATGGAAGAAAGTTGGGTGGGTTGTGAAGACGTTCTAGAATTGCATTTGATGAGAAAATTTTAAATGTTGGATTGAGAAATACGTACCAAGAGAAAGATGGAGGGTAATTTCTACGATTTTGATCAGGGAATCAATGTATAATACGTATGAGAGGTGAAATTGAATCATATTGAGAGTGAATGAATTTTAGAGGTAAAGCTCGGCCTAATTTTTAAACTTACTACTTTCCCCACTGAAACAAGAAAAGTTTTAGGAGTACAGTCGTCCAATATTTTCTGAGCTTTGCACAAAAAGTTTTGCCATCATAATTATTCTCCAAGTAGGTGAGACCAAAATATTTGCCGATGCATGCTTGAATAAATATGTCTGATAAAACAAAATACAAATAAAAATATCCACATAAATACCCTGCAAGCCGTATTTCGGTGTGTGGCAGGGGAAATTACATTTCTATATATGAGGTTAAACTATTTTAGGATAATACCTCAACACTAAAATTTCCTAATGCACAGATAATGATAATGACTGATAAAAGCGCCGAATAGCAAACGGTTGATTCCCGGTAAAAACCTGAGCTACTCACGGAAGAAGAACTGCCACTAGGGAAGGTCACGTATCTCTTTTTCCTCGATCGGACCCTTGCGTCACTCACGGTGCAGTTGACCTCGGGTGAAGACTGCTCCTTGTTCTCAGATTTACCCACGTTGACGGCGTTGGCCAAAGCCCTGGCTCTCTCGGCGTGCATTGAGAAGTCTCCCCACATCCCTAAGGAGTGGGATTCGTCGACAATGGAGAGGTAGGTGGCTAAAAGCAGCACTACCGCCAGGGGGATTCGCAGCATCTCCGCAGTACCTACGGACGAACAAGTACAGGATATGAGCACTTATAAATGATATACCCGCGGCCCTTTCGGTTTCTTTTTCCAGTTTAAGTTAAATGAGGAATTAAGATGGGGCAATGTTAAAACTAGAAATGAGAAATAATTTCAAAGGCATAAATTCAGAAAAACAACATTCCGTGTTCATCTTGGAATGCTGCATCTTTTAGGAAAAAAGAGGAAAAAGAAAATGAGATAATACCCTTAGGAAGATTAATGGATTACATCCCTCTACACATTCCTGAAAACATAACTAGGATTATGAACTAAAGATCGTAACTCAACACGTGAAAATATCGTGAGAATGTCATTGTTACACACCATGCATATGGCTTCACATAGTAAATATTTGAGGAATGTATTTCAAGTACACTCACAGCAAAGAATTCAATGCAGGGGAATTTCTTATATGTATAAAACACGTATAATTTTTTTAATACCGAAAAGACTGACACCAGAAATAAATTATTGATTTTCGGAAAATAATCTATATATTTGCACTGTTTTCTATAGGTTAAAGTTTAAAATGGTGCATTTCTTAAATTTCAATACAGGCCGAAAATATTAATGATAATTTGAATAATTGAACATTAATTGAACAAATCAAATCAATCCTACTGAATTTATCATGAGATCTAGATGAATTTCATTTTCATAGAAATTAAAATTTAACCTGCCACATTTACTCGTTATTATAATCATTTAATAACTAATTACTTACGTTGTAAATTACTGTACCCGCGGGTTTTGATTCCCAGCCTAACGGATTCTTACGAGAAAAAAGTCTTTGCGAAGGCAAGAGGCAAAAAAATCAATTTCTATCCGCTAAAATACCGCTTTATCTGCTGTCGCGTTAAAATTCGTACTTTAGCTAAGGGTGCGTTTTAATTGAAGTATATTTTCCCATGCTAAATTATCTGTCGCGTGTCTTGTTTTCGCATAATCCTCCTATTAAGAGGATGCTTCGGCTTATTCTTAACTAAATTATACAAAGGAGTTACTCCGATGAAAATTTTTGCGGAAATAGACTTATTAATCTCACATTGTTTTTACTATTATAAAATGGCAGTGAATAGCAATATTACCTTAGGATAAGAATTTAATTCGAGTAATAAATTTTCTTTCGTCTGGAAACAGTACAACTCACCAACTCAAGTTCGCACAAATAGGACGAAAGTATCTCTAGGACAGTCCACTTATATTCCTACGTAAAACTTCCGAAATTAATCAAACTAATACAAGATCGAGGAGCAAAGTCTCCTTGCGGTAGATAGACACGCTCACAGACTAAAAAATCCCTCCGACGATACCACAAAAGACGTCTTTAGACTGCCGAATAGCGCGCAATCACCTGTCTGTTCACACGCCACTCCTCCATCGTTACCGTTTGTCGCAAGCGGGTTGACATCACCGGAATCGGAGAGGAGGAAACAGAGTTTCAGACGTGAGAATGGAAACCGGCGACATCGCGCGAAAGAAGCTAGAAAGTGAACAGTGAAATAAAGGAAGGACGATTTAAGAACATTACGTCTCTATTAATTTCCAGGACGCAAACGAAAAACAAACTCATTCAGGATATTTTCTTCTTCCAACAAATTTAGCACAATACAAATTCGATTATATACCTCACATAAACACATTCTATTAACAGTTGTTGCGATAAAACGCAGACTAGAACAGAACTAGACTTCCCAGTGTTTCTAGACTGTCGGCTACGAATACTCGGAAGAAAGGTGATTAGAAGCAAGGTAAAGACAGTCTAATAAATTTACAGAATGTTCATTTACGGATTCAAAATAGGTAGTCTGCGGCTTCCCACTGACTTCAATAAATCCGCCAATGATCGAAAAAGAAATGAATCGATTTCTCTAGGTTAACAACGCCGGACACACGCCTCCAGGATATGAAAGTAAATACGTTAATTTGAAACTATTTTTACCTTGATAGATCTTATAGATCTTAGGAAAGTATAACACAATACCATCTGTTCACAGGCTTATCTACCGCACTAAGAAGTCCAAAAACTTGTACAGTTTATCTTGCCATTTTTATCTCGGGCTTCTCTGAGCTACCACGTGTTAACGAATACCTTCGGTATATGCATTAATAAGCTTGATAAACGGCAAAGATAATTCAGTTATTACCTTTCTTGAGATTTTATTTTTATAGTAATGCAAGTTTTAAAAACTTTCTAGTGAGGATGAGTGATCCAATACAATAATCATCTCGATCTTTGTTTTAAAATCATTTACAACACTAATATGTATAACATTAGCAATACTGAAATTTTCTCCTCAATTCTCTACCATAAGAAATCACACCTACGATATTTAACATGACACTAATTTCAACATTAATAAATACCGAATGTTCTAAGAAATCAAAATGAGATAATCCAGCACTCATTAAAATTTTTTCTGTCCCTAGATCGTCTCCTAATCGCACAAACGACTCATTTCTGAATGTAATAAATATGCTTTTACTGTACTTCATCAAATGTCGTTAAGGATAAAAATTAAAATGACGTAGTCTCCTAAACATATGTACCTATATGTGAAGAGTTGGAACCAGTCGACATTAGAATTTTCCGTCATTTTTCGTGAAAATGAATAACACAAAGCTAAAGCTGTAAATAAACACCTAACAAAATTCCAGTAGCAGTAATTTTAGAAGTTCTTCGACGGCTAAGGTCACGTAAGCCCCCACCGAGAATCGAACTTGAAACTGTTTCACCAAAATCCAAGACGTTAGCCACATGGTTATTCAGAGGCACCACATGATCCATTTGAACTTAAATGTTACTGCATTGTTAATTACAATGTAAGATTGATTAAAAAACTTCCAACATCTTAATTTCATTCCATTTTGTCTACCTATCCTTTTTTAATATCCTTCCAATTTTACCTTTCATAATTTCCTATTTATTTTTACTTCACTTAATTTATGCAAAACCTTATAGGAACTGTTTGAATTGATTATTGAATTTACGTGCTGAATGTAGTGTTTGTAGATTGGTATGTTCATTATAGCTCTTTAAATTGTAAATCAGTGTTTTGTAAGCAATTGTAGTAAGAGAATAAGGTTGTTTGTATACTCATGTTTTCCATTTGCATACGTGGAACTTTGTTACATTTAGTTGTTGAATGTGGAGTAGGTTAACGTCGCAACGTCGCCCAGTATCTTACTGTGATGGAATCGTATAGTAAATAAATAATTTAGCTTTTTAGGGCAAACGTGAAAAACGAATTCTTTTCGGCATCTCTTAAAAAAACTGCTTGTATTTATATAATCTTGCTGTCCGGTCTACCTTTTAAATAAATGAAAAATCTTCATCACGCGCATCACAGTTGCTTTTATATTACCATAGCCGTGAACAAGGCTAAGACAAAGGACTTTTAAATAAATGAAAAATAAACTACTAACTTAGGTTAACTTAGAGATTAAAATAGTTTTCCTGCGTACATTTTTATGATAGCTATTTCAAAGTACTCCATACACTCAAAGTATGACCTGATGATTTCAATGATGATGACTAGTTCACGCGGGCGTCCTATAGAAAGAGGTTACCTACCCCAGGATTAGAGTCCCATACTGCCCTAGATTCCTCTTGAGCGTATTAATTTTTATGCCATCGACCCTGAGATCTCCCGCACCTCTTCATTGCATTCGGGGGCATTGTCCCTTCGAATCAAAGACGCCGAAGAGGTTAACAGCCGCGTAGGGTTGCGTGGTTGTTTCAGGAAGCGAGAGTCTTCATAATTAGCTGTGACGACTAGGAAGTGAAGGTGAAGGAAGTCGCGCTATGCTCTAAGCGTGCCCTGCTCGTGATATATCAATTGACAGGATCTTGATTGGATACTAAATGCAAGTAAGTTGATAATGCAATCCGTCATGAACAGGTGGAAAGTTCTTGCCAGTCCTAACGGTTACGGAGAAACTACCATGTATCGCTAAGCAAGCGCTAAGTTTGCTCAAATTAGAATATATCAGGATTCGACCACAACATAGTTTTCTTAAAGCGTGATAAGTGAATCATTGCAGTGACGTTAAAAACTGTGTATAAAAATAACGGAATATCATTCGCAGATCCTATGAGATTTAAAAAGAAAGATGTAAGAAGTCAGTAAATCATTTACAAGTATGTATGTATGTAACTTCGAAATCAATGGTTGCCAATCTGGTCCCTACTACCCACTTAGTGATCGTTTGAAATTTTTAGATGGGCTATCTAAGTTTCCTGGGAGGCAATTAGAAGATAAAAAAGGGATAAAAAGGATAATGATATTTATGTAACAATTGACAAAAAAGTTTTCGAATCGCCCTATTTTATAAATTACATCAATAAACATTATTTACTATTTATTATTATTTAAACAACAATCGAAATTATTTTCATGGGCACTAAATTGCCTCATATAGACGGCAGAGAAATTCAGCTGCTATCAAGAAAACAACGGTGCGCGGTAAGTAACAAAAGGCGGNTTAATGACGCATTTTGATAAGAATGAACTTAATCAAACAGAATTTTCATGGAAATTCTTCCCATAAAACTTGTTTCTTAATAACTATTAATTATAGGTCGTTATAATTTGAATTTATCGTGAAATTAGTCAAATTCATGCGAGGAGAAGTGTTTTAGCGTCTGATTCCTTCCACGAACGATACCCTACAACAATAAGCTAAAGCTTGAGCAATAGGTGTTTACATCCCCAACCACAAGTCGGAAGGCGGATTGCAGGGTATTTATGTATATGTATTTACTCGCATTTGTCCCACCTAGTCCCGAATACATTTTTGTAAAATCTAAACTTCCGTAGAAATATCCCGACAGGTACTTTAAAAAACTTGGCAACCCTAAATATGACAGCGCGACGTGGTAGTCAACTGCTTTAATAGAGACGCACTCTGGACATGACCTACAAATAGAAAGAGCTATTTGCTTTCGAGGACTCCCGGGAATGCAAGACTACAACACCACAAACAAACAGTTTTTTCCGTCCGTCCGCGAGACCAACTTTGCCGGTCTACGATGCCAAATGAATGCCAGATCGATAGTTTAATCAAAAACGAGGAAAAATGGACACAGATATAACTGGGAAACGGGTTTGAGGGAGAGAGTCCAGACGTGCATTTTTTTAATCGTGCGCGAATATTTTAAAGAGTTCTTTTTAATGATGCCTTCAATTTGAAACGTCGGATTTGCAAATTATGTCACAAAGAACACAATTTGCTGCGTTGTGTACGAGAAAGGGGTCGTTAGCTCTATCGCTCTAATAGCGACGGAGTATGTGAAACGATTTGAATAAAACGTTAAAATATATATCTGTATTAGAGTAGTGCTGGGTGCGGTAGTAATCCTGAGATGCGTTTGTTTAGCAATTCGGTCATTCATTACAACAACAGTAACATTAGCGTATTCTACAGGGGAAACATCACCATAGATCATATTTGCCGATAATAGTCTACGTAGTCATAGTAATACGTCTAAAAATAAAAACGCAATCAAATTCATGAAATCTTAAGGAGTACATCATATGTGAAAGAATGAACTTACATTATGGGCTAATTTTTCGCTTAGGAAAATTTTGAAGCTAATATTAATTCTATTTTAATAAATATACATTCAAGTATTCACATCTAGCTGGATCTCAACCAGAAATCCTAACCATGGATGACTACTCTTTTAACTTACGCCAACGAAAGTTCACAGTTACGCAAAATATCTTTTCTATTTTTAAAATAATCAATAATGACCGAAATGTTCATATTTTACGAAATAGTAAGAGATTTTTAAGTTTAATTACAAATCGTAATTAAACTTAAGTTAATTTTAAGTACAATTCGTCTACAGCTTCCGTCGAAGCAAAAGTAGCTAGCAAAGTTAAATTTGGATATTCGAATAAATTCATGAATGATATTATTAATTCATGAAATCTGCGTTTATTGCATTCTAACCCCTGCCACACTCCGAAAGGCCGCTTGCAGGGTATTTACGTAGATGTAGATGTATTCATGATGGAGCTTTGCCAGGTATCACAAGAGAAGGTTAATTCTCTCCAGTTGAAATAAATTTGAAACTAATATCTTTTCCAGGGAGACAATGCATTAAAATTAATTAGAAGAAGGCAGGATCAATATAGCTGCTTTAAATAAGCACTGTAGAAATATTTCCAAGAATTGCCACCATTTTGTTTGAAATTTCAATGATATATACTTTTGAGATTTAAATAACCGTGAATATGAATGAAAATAACATTGTATCCTTCCACACCAGTGGTTCAATAATTATGGTTATGATTACAATAATCATTTCTATATCTCTCAAAAAAGTGACTGCTGACCACACCGATTTAAAAAAATTCGTATCTTAGCGAACAGCAATAGTTTAAGAACATCAGGATCATAGAAAGAAGTGATTTATCAAGAAGTGAAGGAAAGAGTTCTCGCAGAAGAACACTGAGCCATACGAATCTACCAAAATGCAGAATACTTGTATGAGAATCATATTTATCTTATTGCAACTCTTTGCCTAATATAGCCATGCACTCAAGGTATGAAAGTTATGAAACAAACAATGCGCTCATCTTTCCCTTTATTAAAAAACACAGCAAACAATGAGTGGTGTGACGAAATCAGGTCATGTGATGAGGTACTGTAAGAGCGAGACTGCGCAACCCGGGAAGTGATAGCTGCAGTCGATGTGCGGATTGTTCCTCCCCTTGAGGTGCGCCTCGTCGTAATCCTTGCTTTGCTCCTGGTCCCAGTCCCAGCCCTCCCAAGAGTGAGGTCTCTCAAGCTGAGGCATCCTGGGAAATGATTTCCTCCAATGTTTACATTCAAGAATGATGTCAAAAGTAACAAGGATTAAGTGCCGCCGCAGCTGAGCGGCTGAGGGAAACACCAAATGCCATGTGATTCCGATCGGATCGTCACTTCCGGAATCATTTTCCCCATTCTTAAAGATTGCACAGGTGATGCCATTTCCGATTACTTGTTACACCGTTTCTTCATTGTAAAATAATACTAGAGGAGTGACTACATTTAAAAACTAACTTTCTTTTATTCCTCAACTAATTTCTTTCTAAATTTTACCTTTGATAACAAATTAAAATGAAAGAAAGACACGGATCATTTTAAAATTAAAGATTTATTGAGTTCATGTGGAATATAATTACCTAGCCTAATTATATTATATTAGCCTCTTCAGTGAGTAAAATGGTAGTGCTTTTAAGAATGAGTTATTAAAATCACGTTGCCATTGTGCCATTACCAAAAGCGTAGTAAGGAATACTAAACAAGTTGTTCTCCGTTTAATAACTGATATGCTGCAGTCAACCCCTAGTAATAAGAAAATGACTATGAACGGAAACAGCGACAAAATTATCTTACCATTATAAAACTTTTAGAATCTATGATGTTTTTTTAAACCCCTTCACCTAAAGAAGAGTTGTCTGAGAGTTAATGTATGAGTAATTACAACACGCTAGTTGAAAAAATATTCAAAGTCAGGAATTGAATGTGAAAAGAGGAATGGGACAATTTTCCTATTAAAATATAAATTTAACTATCTTTTTCTTACATATTGACAGGAATATAAAAAATGTTTGACCTTTTGTAGAAAAGCTATACAATTAGCGTTTATGAGTAAATGATTCAAAAACTTGAATTATTAGCAGGAAAATTGGATCGAACTTCCAAAACTGAATTGTAACTTGTATTATGTCTGAAACTGAAAAATCAGAGATCAATAGGCCAAATATTTTTAAAATAGCATAAAACTGATCAAAATTGAGAGACCCCTAAAAGGTAGGTATTTAGATTTAATAATATAAAATGGTTTCGCAGTTAGTTAGCGAGGAAATGAAAACATTAACAACTCCTACTTATCTACTTTACCCAAAGATAACTCAAATAACTTGTTTTCTTAAGTTCGACAATGAAGAATCTGCTCGAAATCACACTATATTGGGTTTTCTTTGGCGCAAATGAAACTAGGAAGCACCACTTGGCACAATTTCAAGGATATATACAAAAATATTCTAAACACATTGACCTTATGAAATATTCATTTACCTCAAGTATGCAAAAATTTGGGAAATTGAAAATGTTGAATTTTGAAGTGGAATTCTTTGGAGCGATTTGTTCTAAAAGAATATATGTGAACTATAGTTTAAAATATCGCAAAGAAAGCGAATATAATGCGTCCAAGCTCTATTTTGTGGAACAGCGCCATACTAAAGTACGGGTTTGCAAGAAATCTGAGCAAGGTGGAAGTAAAAGAGAATTGTAACATTAAGGGTAATAAAAAATGTTTAATCTGCCAATGTTATGGGGTCAAGAAAATCACTTCTTCAGCCCAAAAAACAAGACACCATTTAGTAATTTTACCGTAGGATGCTAAAGCTATTACTATATAATTTCCAGTGCAAATACATTTGAATATATTTGAAGAAGATTAATATTTTTAAAACATAATCAGAAAAAAAAGTGTCCGTATTTTACCGATAAAAATGCATAGACTGCAGTATTTCAGGATTAAAAATTGAAAATCTAATCACAAGGAAGTAAAAATATTCATTTGATTCATCACAATATGAATTACAACGCATACTTAATGACTTGTGATACTATGATTATAAAAAATGCAATCTAATTCAGTAGGTACTGAATATTCCAACCCCTTGGAATAGCTGCTATTATACATACGTGAATATGATCCTAACGAACTCCTGAATTAAGGTTCCTTTTGGAGCTATCCTCTGAGCCACTTCACATAAAGTCCTTAGTAAACACGCTTTGCCATCCAAACCAAACCTATGGTTATGCATTCGAGAAAAAAAAGGATTATGCAATCGAATTATATAAAATATAGAAGACATATTTGTTTCATCCAAAGACGTAAGACAGTGAGTGACTTCTAAACTTACTGTTCCAAAGCGTACTCAATCCTCTCGTACAGAGTTCTTCTGTCTCTTCTCTTGGCCGGGAAATTCTCGTTCCATTCGTAAGGGGTACTCATCTCTCTGCTGGTGGCCATGTCTCCTCCTCCTCCGCCACCCCCTTGCAGCGTCTTTGTGTCATTGGGAAGTTCGAAGGATATGCCATAACCGAACCCGTGTGTAAAGATCAAGTTCGTGTCCGGAACTCCCAGCGAAAGACAAATGGCCAACTGGAGAAGAAATGTTGGAGGGACTATTAGTCATGAAATAGCTCGCGGAAAGATAGGACATTTCGCAAACAAACTTGCTCTCAGGCTTAGGCAAACCATTTCTGGACCAAAGAATAAAAAATGTAACCGAATTTTAATGAGGATCAAACTAAAGTATGATGTTTCCACAGCATTATTATAGCATCAAAATTATCATTATTCGCTGCAGTTGGACCTAATCTCAGATATATATCTGATAATCTCAGGCGTGTAGTCTCTAACCTCGTTTAGGAATATCATCCAGCCTCCTAATAGCATTCTAGAAATCCTGTATTTAAATAATAAAAAAACTACTGTTTTCACTTCATATTATAATGAAGGAACTCCACTGAGTCACACCCGAGACTGTCTCTTAAGAAAGATACAAATTAATTATGACTACGTCATTTTCGAACGAGTTCTTGGAAACAGTCTTTTCCAACGACTTGTAAGGAATTGCGTCCCGTCAATTTCAACTTTACGTTTTTTTTTATTTCCCGATAAGACAAAAGTATAGCTATAATTAAAGTAAATTGATAAATTCAGCACATAACTAAATCTTATAGTAATCAAATAATAGTATAGAAGATCAAATATGGTATAATTCCATAGCAACGGTTATTGGGTGATACAAAGGTTAGTTCAGAGGCACTCACAATGCCGATACTTATTTTCAGTGCTACAAATAAAATAAAAAATGGGTGGAGATATCAGTAAGCGGGTATACAATGACGACAAAGGGTATTCGAATCCCTATTTAAATATTCGATTATAATTTTTCGTGTGTAATTCACTGGAATTGGCAGTTAATAAAGCAATTACTAAGCGGTGGGAAAATCGCAGCATAAAATACGTGGCGGGGTATTAGCTCCAAAGTGGCTCAAAGCAAGCCAAATGATCAAATGTTTTGCTTTATATCATTTTTCAATATAAAAAATAAATCCTACTGTGATCTGAATAAAAGGATAGCTGGAAATAACGTTAAATAGAATGAAAATAATGAGGCTTTGTGTCTGAATTCTTTTAAATCCAGTAGAGCATGAACGCGATTTGATGTGGGTGAAATAATTCCGAAGTTATTAAAATTGTTTTGATTAAGTAGGGACAATATCCTTTAGAATATGTGTGCATTGAACATAGCAAGATATACATAATATTAACGCTCCGCTAAATAATAAGATAAACATTATTGTATTTAGAGAAACCCAGACTAATAAGTCGGACTTAACAAACCGGAGCACTTTTAGATCAAAGCTAAGATATAGATAATATGGTAATTTGAGCATAACAGTTTCTTAATTAATTTGTAAT
>KZ308307.1:320098-363599 GCA_000376725.2 Ladona fulva
AAGCTATTGAACATCGCTGGGAAAAGTGTATTGAGCTAAAAGGAGGCTATGCAGAGATATAAAGATACTTTGTCCTAAGTTTTTTTGTTTTTTTTTTCTTTTTTTGGTCGGGTACTTCTAGGACTACCCTCCTAAAATGGTGTACATACGGAATACTGAACCGATATTTAAAATATTGCCCCCTTCTGTCAAGAATAACCATTTATTTACCTCATCGCGTAAATCTCCAGTAGTTGTTCAAAGTTTAATTTGAGAAGTCTTTCGGTTGCTAAGAAATCAGCTTGACTAGTTTATATAAACATATCTTCGACTTTATTTTGGGAGAAATTAATAGTTAAGTCTTACATTTAAACCGCAGAAGTTGATTGTAATTTTGCAATAATATAATTAAGGAATTTAGAAATCGGCAATATTAAACTTCATAAGTTAAGTTCATAAGGAAGAAAAACGAATATCTTTGGTGCTCATTCCTGTGAAACCAGATATGTATAGACAGAAAAGTGGAATCCCCTGCAAGAAATTTACTTAAATAGATAAAATAAAAGGGTACAAGGAAACCAGTGAAATAGATAGGACATAAAGCAAAAATGCAAATATATAAATTTGTTGTGAAAATAGTATATTGAACAAAATTATTTGTTTATTCAGTAGATGAAATCATCCCAAATATCTATAGATTTATGATCACAGCATTAAATTGGAAGAAAAAGAATCATACAAATTACACTATACTAAAATAATGGTGCAAATATTAACGTATACTGGCTAAGTGGAATGCCGTCTCGTGCGTTCACGTCTTATTCAGGAAGAATAGGAAAAAATAGAGGACTCAATTTCCTTATAATTAAATTAAATATAAGATAAAATTTGTCGAATAAATTGGAAGCCAGATTATGATTCAGAAGAAATAAAAAGACTGCGATACTTTAAATTCGAGTTTGTAAATTTTACAAATAATTACCAACTTATACAAGGTAATCGTTATTGAAGGTTATTCGAGGAAATTATTCGGCCCGAATAATTTGAACAGTAATGCCCAAAGGTATTACATTTATAATGTATTTAATAATACAAATATTGCGCATTATTAATTTATATAACGCCTACATTTCTAAAATGCTTTTAACCTAAATCGTGTTGAACCGCGAATACATAAACTATTTATCCTAGACCTGATTAACTTAAGTGCGTTCCCATTTTGCATGAATATTCTATCTCTTCACGTATTCGCCGTAAAACTTCTAGATCAAAGCTTACACTCCAATGTGCGCTCAGAAGAGCAGAAGAAAGGGCGAGATTTTTTTCATTCCGGTATTAGTCTGCTTTTGAAAAATGCATATGGAAAGTGGTCGTGCAGTTTGACGTCACTGAGGACGAGATTTCTCCATATTCCTCCTCAGCCTAAGATGATAAAAAAGGAAAGAAGGTCTATAAAATCCCCCGAATTCTCATCCTTACATATTTATAAGATTGAATCTGACTTTACGAATACCGTTTTTACTTTTCTTATGCTAAACATAGCCGAAGGCATTAAATTGGGACTTAAGAGGAAGTGAAAATGTATTGAGGAAATATATGTATGAAATACATAAATTGAAGCACTTAAAAAGAGGAGAGGATGTTAGTCGAATAGGTGCGTTACGAATTAAATAGAAAGAAATGGAAACAAAGAACTACAGTTAAATACACGACCATACGAATACTGAAAACCAATAAATACCAACATTCGGATGAATAAATAGATTTACAGGTAAATGACACAAATAAATAAGTGAGCGGTAAGTATAATACGCATATAAATGATACAAGTAAATAGGTAAATTGTTAAAGAAAAACGGCTAAGTTTAAAGTTATCTTCCTAAGATATATACTTAACTATTAGTTGCAAAGGAAACACGATGAAACATTTGTACCATCATAAAGAGAAATGTAATTCATATATAAACAACAAAGAGTTGAAAGGAAATGCTGGCCGTTTAACTTGTTTATCTCTAAACAATTCCAAGCTTAAGTCAGTAAAAAGTTAGCTCTTCCAATAGAAAATAGAAATAATGCTTCAGTTGAGGTACAGGTGTTTAACATCGCCATAGATGTTTGCGCCTTAAAACCCAATGCTTTGTTTTTTTATTTGCAAAAAGAATTATATACAATAAAAAACAAGAGATATTAAATGACAATTATGCGTTATGGGTGACGGCAAGAACTCGCCTAAAACTGTGATCTTTATAGAAAAGAATCCCTTTAAAATTGCACTTTGGTTGGTTATACCAGAGAGAAGTCCAGATAAACTACAAATACGTGTTAACAATACGAAGAAGGTAGTTGAAAACAATATTATGTTATATCTTCGTCAATCATATGATTGATTCAATCGTGAATTCTTCGTGAATCATCAGATTCTGGATATAAGAATGGCATGAGTGCAATGGATAACTTTTTAAATTTGAATTTCAAAACGAAATTCTTTGAGGGGAAACAGAAAAGAAGGGATTTGAAAGCGTCCAATGGTGAGAATGTAAATGAGTCTCAGAAGACCATTAGTATATCCTGGAAGAATACAAATGAGGAATATACAGTAGGAGATCGGTGCAAAAAAACATGAAACCCGACATCATTAAGAATAGCGAGAATGTAATTGGAACGGTAGGAAAAATAAGATTAGAAACCTCTGGTTGACCACAAAAAGTAATAGGTGAATCCGAGTTGAAAGAAAATGTATATGGATAATATTATTTAATGAGAAATGCACAGAGATCCAGATATTCAGCATAGTGTGATCCAGACTTTGAGCCGAAGGTAAATATAATTCACGGCAAGTAATCGCGATCAATCGGATCTGAAAAAGAATGGAAATGGATAGAAATAAGGGGAAAAACACAAATAACAGATATATTGGAGAATCAAGGAATTCCTAGTACTATGCAGGAATATAGCTGTAAATAGCAGAAGAAAGACGATTTCTGCAAGATTTAGACAAACAGTAGTAGAATTGTTAAAAGTGCTACAACGGCTTAGGTCGTTTGGCACGTGGGCCCACACCGGGAATCGAACCAAGGGCCGGTTTTTGACCGAAAGTCCTTTATACCAAGAAGAGTAAGAGCGTAATATTCAGGACTTTATCAAGAACTAAGTAATTCATGCAATAGCAATTTTAATCAAGCAACTGAGCAATGTACCCAAATTGAACTTATAGAAATAGAATTTGTGTATAATTAAGCTATGATGAAACTAAGGGAATTATATACTCGTATTTAATATTCAAGTGCTTGAAAATTTTCTTATTGGTTATTTAATAAGCTATTGAAGCTTATTATAACTTTTATAACTATTGCAACTTTTATTGGGATTCAAACAATAAACATTAAGAAATAAGATGTAACAGAATAACAGTAACCTCCTTTAATGAATCGTAAGTTAGATACTTCAGCCGAAGTAAATTAAAGGTTTAAAAGTTAAAGCGCAATTGATGAAAACCGTTCCCCTCAGAACAGTTTGTAGAGTAAATGGAGTCATAAAATAGACATTCCCGAGACGGATCTTTCGAATTTAAAGGAATATTAATGGGTATAGTATGTGACGGCGAGGACACACGTTAAATGCAAAATTCATATAAAATGCTCTAGAATTGATGTGACCAAATGGATTCCAGGCCGACTGGAACTAGATACAGAAACGTATAAGCAGTTACACTATTTCCAGCAAATGTTCATCTGAGACCGAAATCGCAGAAAAGAAAAGAAAGACAAAAAATGATTTTCAGGGATTTTTCAGGTATGAGAAAAAGACATTTGTTTTGCGGGGAAACGGATTTTAATTTATTATGATCAAGGAAAATATATATTAGAATTAAAGTATGTTGAAAATAAATTATTATAATGAAACGTTTTTATGTATTCTGATTTAATTTTCGTGTAATCTTACTGACTATTACTGAAAAACAATCTGGAGAAAAGAGTTAGCAAGGAAATTTCGGACAATAATTTATAAAACCAATAATTTAGAAGGTTTTTCTAGTGTGGTGGATGTTTGGAAAATATAAAGGAAAGATTTCAGCAGAATATATGATGGGAAAATAAGGTGCAATTTGTATAGTTAACAATAAGAGCGGAGAATAATGAATAATCTTTCGTGATTAAATAGGAAAGAAATAACATCAAAAAACTATAAGGAAGGACAAATATTTGTAATTGTATTTAACAACACGTATACTTTTATTTATAGCAAAGCTTAAAATATATCACCCACAATAGGAAAATATATAATGAGAAAGGTGATGTGAAAAACCTGCTTAAATCTACTATTAGAAGTAAGAAAATGATGTTCAAGCTGAATATCCTTATAGCCAGAAGAAACGAGTACAATACGTGAAACAACTGCAAACTTTCGGCTTTCAAAACTTCATTAAAATAACTAACATTTTATAAAAATATATATAAATAGTAAACTGAGCGAGAGTTGTCGATGAGATGCATCAGAATTAAAAGCGTTTCCTTCATATCTTAGAGACTAGATATAAAGGAACTTCGATCGAATAATTATTTCTCAAAACCATAACTTAGAATAACATCCACCATTATTCCACTTAACGTATGATATTCATACTTACGTCAGTATTACTCTAAGCATTTCCTCTAAAAGTCCTCTTCTGGAAGATAAGCGGGTAGTTGCCTCACACAGCGTTCGTAGCATACAAGCGTGCCCATCAAAGCCCGCACTATATTGGGACAAAAGGGATATTTAAGCAGATTCCTACCAATCTCAATGTGTATACGGATACATTTGAGTTAAAAGAATATGTTAAGGATGCGGATAACAGAAAAGATTGAGCTAGCAGAGGTCAGAAACATTACAAATGTGTTAAAATAATGAAAAGAAGGAATGATTTCATTTATAAGGAATTGATGTATATCCTTTTTATAAGGAATTGATTGTGGATGAAAATAAATTATCATGGAAATTAACTGCAAAATATTTCATGAAATCACCCAATTTTATAACTAGAAATTAAAGTATAACTATGCAACAGTTTAAATCCAAGCAATTTCCTCTACATCGTGAGATAACAGAGGATTTTAGTTCAATACGATCTAGAACATGGAAAGTATGACAACTAGAATGATTTTGTGGAAGGAGTAACAAAACAGAATAAAGTAATTGAACATTTGAGAATTACTAATTACTGGAATTCTTTTCTTCGACCTCGATGTTTTTCACATCTGTCAACAAATTGCTGCAACTTTTGTGCTTCTGTCTTTGCCCGTAATGGTTGACGTAAAATTCAAAGTGAAAAAACACCATCCAAATTATCTACGCCAGTTACGTTAGGCCCATAATTCCCCTTCCTTGGTGTGAAAAACATCTCAAATATTAATCAATCAATTAAATATTTAATTAATCGCACATTATAAATCACCATGTATATCCAGGTAAAAACCATTCATTGAACAAATCCGTTATCTACTTTAACTATCCACCTAAAAACGTTCCATTGGAAATCATTGAGCGACAGAATATTATTCCAAGATTCCTAATCAACATTATTTGAAAACAGAAATTCTCTAGAATTCTCTAGAACTCTAAAAGCTTTCTAACTCTTACTTCGAAGTGACCCTTTAAATACCTTAATGAAACCGGCAAAACTACCGGATTGATTAACTCAGTTATTTTTCGGCCTGCAATGGAACTTTTTTCGCGCGTAAATTTAATTTTCCGACTGAGCGGCGAGAATACAAGCTTAAGAATACCTCATTTGCTAACAGTTTCCCGCAAGATTAATCTCGTAATCTTTTTTCGGCGCTCTAAGTTAATTTCTTGCTTCGCTGAGTGCTTGCTCCCACGGCGTCGGAGAGTAAACAATAGTTATAAGGTTATTTTTTCTTGAAAACTTGACACATAAAGGAGGAAAATCTCTCGAAAATTCTAAACACAAGCGAACATCTAATATTCGAGGTACCGTTTTATTACCGTCTCCCTTCACGATCTTTATGGAACTAATCTGCATTACTTTTCCATCTAACACCTTGCTGCATGGATTTATAGAAACGTGGATCAATATTTCCGAAATAGGGATAACATAAGCGACTGAACGAATAGATAATTGCATTTTGGCATGTTGCAGGGGATGAATTCTCACTTTAAACCATTTTCCTATGTACTCTACTGTAAAGACAAAAAATGCTTATTTTCTGACATGTGTTGTTTAAGATAAATTTTGAAACATTTTTTTGCAATCTGTCTTTCCTTTTCTTTTCTCCATTTTGCAGGGTTTCCATATTGAATCGATATATTTATGTTATTGAATTATACTTATGAACCTTTGACAATAGACTAGAATAGTAGATGGGAATTTCCAGTTACATTTTGCCCAATGAAGATTTTTTGCATAACTGAATTTTCCTAGTCCTTTTGCTGTCGTAAACCTCTCTCGGGAAAGTGAATTACCTAAAGGACTAGTCTCCGCCTCATTAAAGACGTGGTTGTTTAGATAAAATGCGTGAGAGATTGTTATTGCATACAATTATCTTCAATAGTACTACGCTTATATTTGTGTGATTGAACCTCTTGAGTCCTTAAATGGCTCTGAAGAACCGAAGATAGCCTTTCTCGTTCCTGAACGGTTTCAGTGGTACTATACAACGCAAATAGTCACTGCTTTCGTTGAAATGGGAAACATTTCATAGGCAACGGAAACTGCTGATAACTTATAGGCTGAATCCCTAACTGACTTGTTATATTCTTGATCTGACTTTTTTCACAGTAATGTTATTTTCCGTAGTTGTTAACTCTGTGGTAAAATTTAATATTTTTGGTTAACTTTTTTCTTCCGCTTTTCTTGTGACACTACTATTTTTCTCGTTAAAAAAATTACGAAATGATTGAATGTCTAGTACTAGTCTAGAATAATGATAGAATGTCTAGTATTGTTTTGTAATATTTGTAAAGAAGTGTAACTGAAAATTTATCCTTGACATTCAGCATAATCCTTTAGTAATTTTACGGTTCATTCTTAATTTGATATAAACTTACACTTTGAATGACCAAAGACATTGAGGCTACATTTTCGGTCGCCGGTAATTTTCAGCTCCGTTTATCTCTTCATATACACAAAACAGCCTGTCATTTTGGTATTTTGCAGTGGATTGGAGTACTGACCATTTTATGTCAACTGCTTTGCGAGTAGTTAATTGGAAAAATAGTCAAATATGCCTTGCTTCTATTCTCTTGATTTTACAGAAGAATCAGGTCTTTTGTAGCATGACGAACGCATAATAAGTACTGCTTCGTTCGAGAACATGTTTTATGAATCTGAATTTAAAGAACAAAGCAATAGTTTGACATTCTTTATTCTAGGGCTCAGTACGGATAGGATTTATGAAACGAAACTGCTTACCACGAAATAGATATAACCTGTATATAACAGGCGTGCTAAGTCATGGAGTTTCCACAAACATATGAGGAATCCATTTGCAGAAATGAGGTTTCAATTGTTATTAACAGGCGGGACGCTATTAATATCGCAGGTAATAATCACTCACGAATCCAGTGCCACTTCAATCTGTTGATATATTGCTCTCCGGTCCCGTCTCCTTTGTGGGATGATAATGTATTCTGGACCATAATGGGGTTGTGATTCGGACGACAGATAGTTGGTTTCGTTGGGAAGGTCATAGGATGAGCCAAAGCCGATTCCATGAGTGAAGATATCTCCCATGATTGGAGTAGCGGTGGTGAGACAGAAAACCACCTAGCGGAAAAGAAGAGTTTATAAGTTGGCGATTCTTTTAAAATTTCAAATAATCCATTCGATTGAGTATAATTAGTAAAATAGTTCATTTTTGTAGAACATTATTTTTTGAAGTTTACAATAATATAATTACTTGTAAAAATAAAAATAGGATATGTACCTTAGGTATTACATTAGCCTCATTCAAATCCTTTTAATAATATGAATCCTCTCAAATATAAGCTTTAAATTTATATTTGATGAGTATATATGAGTTTATGAGTTTATATCAAGCGCTTCTGAAGGAAAATCACCCCTAAATTGTTAACGTTAAAAGGAATAAATCGGAATTCCTAAAAATCCTAATTCCTATTTCCTCAGAAAAGATCCATCTTATATCAATGTGATGAATAAATAACGTGGATCCTGTAAAAAATAAGTTAAATTCCTACTCTTTGATATAAGAGAAGAACTTTAACCAGAATCAGAAATAAGACTTACAAGTTAAAAGATTCAAAAGTCTTAAAATCGAGGAAAGGAACTAACAAAGAGGAGAAAACTATTCAATGAAAGAAGGCGATTCAAGATTAGTATCTATATATTAGCTAAAGTTCTGAGTTTTTTAAAAGTAATAGGATTTCAAAAAACAGCCCTGAATGTAAGCATTAAAATTGAAGAGAATTCCCCATTCAAATCAATCATCCATAGTAGGAATTTGAATTATTTAAATTTATCCTTCTAAAACTCCGCAACGCCTTCGATTGCACCAGATTAAAAAAAAAACATTTCGCGAACAACACCCATCCTTTTTAGCTAAATTCAATTCCCGCATTCATCATTCAACAAGTTAAGCATCGTTCACGTGAATGAAACTCTTTGATCTCCATCGCCTCCACCCGATAATCTCTGAAATCATACAACATCAACTCGCCCAGAGATTCAAGGATTAATTATCGCTCGGCTGAATCATTTCTAGGGTGCGATCCGCGCATTAGCGTTAATAGAAACATTCATAACGGTATAAAAACTCTAGGACATTAAAAGTACGTACCGCGAGTGAACTTCCTTCTGGAAAAGTGACATAGCGCCGCTTCCTTGTTATCAATTTGCTATCGATTCCATTGAGATTTGATCTCCGCTCGGATGACCCCCTCGCCGTAATTTCTGCATTAGCGTCGAAATCACGCGTCAAATGAATGAGAATGATTGCGATAACACTAAAATATCGCCCGCGGCAAGCTCTCATCGTATCATTAGTAGCGTGATTCCTTCTCTTTTTCTCCTATCGACCAGAGCACATTTCAAAATTACTGTAAAAAATGAGAGCTTGTGTAGTTACCGAAAAAATATGGAATGAGTATACATCTAAATGAATTCTTATACGATATTTCGATAACTCCTTTGTGAGGATTTTTGCGCTTCGGTTTTGCGGTGCTGGTACTGTCAGAACGAGGTGGATGGAAGAAGATTAAGAGGAATGTGGGTGAAATAATATAATATGTTTAAACTGCAATTGATAAGAAAATAAATTAACCGGAAATAATAAAGTGGGCTTCAATTTAATGATATTAAAATCTTCATAAGGTGCGTAAACCAGGGAAGATTCTTTATCTGCAATTGACACTGATCATTTGCGGTGAAAAAGTCGAAAATATGAGCTACCTCTTGCTCGTTTTCTAAATAAACCGCTCTTACGAATAAAATAACGTATGAATAGCATAAAGAAATTGGCAGAAAATGTGTCAATGGTTCTTCTATTACTCATTCACTCCGTTGGCTTATCGAGTTCCCTCACTGTAAAATATTATACTTTCCAACTGTGATGAAATGTTGACTAGGATGCTGCCAAAACAAGGTCTCCTCAGAATTGAATTCAAATGAAGATCATTTACGTAGAGACAAGAGATAAAACTGTAACTACTTCAAAGGCAAAATTGGGATATTGCGAGTATAAAGCACTTCCGGGCTAATTTCCACCTCAAGGACTGTTAAAGAGCTCTGGTAAGACGCTAAAGGAAATAATAATCTAGAAGCGAATTTCACTTGCGGGGAAGGCGTTTTGAACTCTCAGAAAGAACACTTTTGCGCGACGCCATCACTCCAACTGGAAATTTTTCAGCGAGGGAAAGGTTACATCTCCCCACCTAAGAAGACAAAATCCCTTTCTTTTCGCGGAAACCTATCTCTCTGCGTGTACTCCAACCGGTAATTCACGCTCAAGTTGATGCAACAGACGGAAGTACACGTTTCCACCTTTCTGCGATGAACGCGGTTACTAGGGATTATTTGCATACCCACCCACCGTTACCCCTCACCAGCAGCCTCACAGCGATGAGTCTTTAGCCTGCGGTCCGTTTCCTAACCTTTGCTTCGATTCCAGACTTCTTTGCGAACAAACTCGAGCTCTTGAGCGACTCTGGCGGTATAAATCAACAAGGATTCTCAGAAAAAAAGTCAAGGCGAAAGGGAGTGTTTGTAGGAACGCACTCTTGAGATGCGAATGGATGAGAGCGAATGAGAAGTTACGTCTGAGGTGAAGAAGCGGAGGTGAGTGATTGCGATGGCACGGATCCAGGAGATCGGCATTCCGAGGAAAGCGAGGGAAAGGAAATCGCTCCAGGGTCAATGATGCGAGCTCCAAAGAAACAGGAGAGAGAACCTTGAATTCTAAATTATTCCCTTTTGAGGAGCGTTCTTAATCCATTGCCAAGGAAGGAAAAGGAGTAGATTGAAAAAAATCTTGAGTACAGCCAAAGTAATATCTATATTTGACAAAAAACAAGTACTAAACATTTCATGTATTATTATCACGAAAAAACTTCAAATTACACAGTTGAAGCATCTTTAGCTAGCAGTAAATTTTCGGTAATGTCCTATCCTATTGTTGCTGGAGAAATAAGACAATATCCAAGACTGCGTATAGAAAAGAATTCATGAGTCCTAAAAAAGATTTCAGGAAATATGATCGTAGATATTTCGCACATACCTAATAAAGTATGCAAAGTATTCAAGGCAAAGTATTCAAGGTTATGAGGAATCAATCTTTCCACTATTTTAGCTCGTTAGAAAAATAAAATAAATGAATTAGAAATAAATTAATAATATGAAAGAGATACATTAAATTGTGCATACAATATCATAAATTATTCGCCAAGCTTTTTCAACGTTCTTGCGAGTGTATTTCAGCAATGTTCATTTTTCCTAAGTGACACTTAGAGGAGAGTTCTGACAACCGAATCTTTTTGTATTTCCCTCGATATTTCTAAATATGAGTACTAATGTTGAAATCATTTCCATTGTAAGGTTCAGAGTAATGCAATCGACGAAAGCAAGTCAAATTGCAAGAAAAGATATTCCATTCTCAATCTCACACTTTTTCCGTCAGCAAAACGGGACAAAACGCGGCAAATGTTTTGCATAATTTTAGAAAGATCCTTTTATTACTTCGGTATGGGTCTTATCGAAAATAATTTAAGCACTTTTCAGAATTTAATTCAATTTTGACCACAGTAAAAGACGCTCACTGCCAATCAGCAAAGGGGCTCAACCATTTAAGATAAATTAATTGGTTTTAATCACTTCTTTATGGAAAAAAAGTTATACGGCATTGCCACAAAGAAAGGGTTGCATAAAAAACAACTAACAACTATTCTTTCATGGATAAGAATTACTACGAAAACATTATATGTGTGTATACACACATTTCGACAAGAAAGACTTGTCGGAAGTTTCCTCTACGGAAACAAAGAAAACGGTACATATTTTCACCCCATTTCATCCATCTTGCAGACTAGATGGAAAGTAGTGGCTAATTGTAGCAGTATAGTAGGCTATGGAGGTTATATGTGCTGGAAAGATAAATACCACTAAATAAAATTTTCAGAGATAGTTAATTCTTACGTAAATATCAAAATGAAAGAATCGATAAACTATTCGTAGCTAAAAGTAGTTAAATAACTTGACGCAATGTTGACTGAATTTGATGAAGCACATTTTTGCAAAAGATAATAAGATTGGATAGAGTGGAAAGCATAAAAAACTTCTACAATAAAAATAATCTAAAATAAGCCTAATTTTTCAAAGAAAAGAGATTTGAATATACAATTAGCAGAGAAGATAAAATTTATATTGAAAATTACGCTGCATATGGAATTAAACAGTCATAAATAAATGAATAGACGCTTCATTTTTGTTCTGGAGGAACATGTTGGTTATATCGGAGGAAATGCATATGGAATGTAATTGCCATGTATGGAATTGCAGTTGAAAGTCGATTATGGAAAAATAAATGTTGGAGATGAAAATTTTTATTTAAAAATTATATTAAGGAAAATACAAACAAAATAAACATCTAAGCTATTCTTAAGTCACTTACAGCTATGGAATAAAACTATACCCAAACTATATGGGGGTTCTTAACTTTTCTTTAAATGTAATTATTTTAATTCTTCAAAATAATACTCATTAAATTTACTCAGTCTTCCATCAAATATAAAAAAGGGTGAAGTTTTAGAGAAAATACGAACGTTTCCAATCTAATCAATAATAAGATTGGACTGCATCATTTATGCAGTAGTTGCTGATGGTGCACTCGAGACCATTACAGCAGAGGTTGTTCATAGATATTATTTTATACTCTCTTGGCACCGTAGCGAGTGGCTTACTTCATTAATTTAACAGCCCTATTCCTGGATTCACCATAGGGCAACTTCTAACAGGGACACACTGCATAACGGAAACAACTGATCGCAGAACCCATAAGCTTCTCCTAATTTATGAGCAGCGTCGTATTCTCTGGAATTTTTCTCATCTTCCACAGAGCCCACGAAATTGCCATTTATATCAAAATCCGGAAAATCTTCCGTCATTCCTGGTTTCAGCTGAGGCATGCTATAGATGAAAAAAGAAAAGTTATCAAAATTCATAGCAGATAATGCAAATTATAATAGCATTAAAGAGGAGTATATATATTTCATAGAGCCCGATTTCTATCTGATAAAAGTAAAAAAAAGTCTTACAAAGGATGAGTAAATGCTTTTCCTATTTTGAAATTTGTACTCCGGCCTCAACTGTTTCTACTCTTGCTTAATTTTAGGCATTGCCTAAAACTGCAAGGTGTCAACAATCTCTCGACATACATATGTACATAGAGAGTTGAAGAAAACCACAGACTGTTCTTTTCTTAACCTTTTAAATACAAACTAAAGGTATGTAATTATACATCGTCTCTTAAAAGAACATGTGTTGGTAACAGTAGTTTTTACCTAAGTATAGAAAGCTCAGAAGGGATTTTATCTCTATATTGTTGCGGCTCTTTTCGCCCACTTCTTGAATGGCTATTTCCTCACTAAGGTTATTTTCCCATGAACCATAATTTTTAGACACTTTTCCGCCAATCATTTCATTTACTTGTATGATTTTATGTTATAGGAGTGTATGCTTAAGAAATTTACTACCGTAATAACAGCATATGAAGATACGAACATTGTAATATGCGCATTTTAAATTGAACGAATAATGTCCCAAAATAAAATTTTAAAACAAATTTCTGTAGAATAAAACCAATCTCCACTTACTTGAACAACGCCCGGAAGACATCTTCCATGAGGTTACCACCGTCTGGCAGCACCTGCTTTGCCTCACATATAGTCCTTAAAACACATTCTCTTCCGTTCATTCCTAACCTAAGGATTCGTTAAAAAAAAGAAGAAAGACATCTTGTTAATTGTGTGATGACATTATGGGTTAGATGAAAGAGGAGACTTTTATTCTCAATCACGCCCAAACAATGACGATTATTATTATAAGAAAAGAGATCCGATGTTTTCACAGTTAATTTAACGTTCCTTTTCAGTATGGAAAATAGTAATAAGTTCCTATTCCTTGATTGTAGTACTTTATTTCCTTTCTATTTCAATTTATAACAAGCTTTCCTTAAAGCCTGAAAATGTATCTACTATCTTCTGCTTCAACATATCATACATTCCGAAATCGCAAAGAAAAAAATCCCAAAACAATCGTCAACCCAAACATTTAGAATATGGGATACTCTAGCTAGTACCAGAAATTCTAACTATCCTTTTAGAATACATGCCTTCACTTTCGCAGATTTCATGAAGTAATCAAGTTTCTTTTTCATGGATGGGAACAATACTTCTCCTTAAAATATTCTAAAATATCTTGATTCTGTACATTCTAAGGCAGTGGTGCCTAAACTATTTACTCGAAGATCGGATAGCACATTAATCGGGGGGTCGGAAGGCCGAAGTTCAGGATGTGTATTTCGGAAAAACGCTATACTTTTGACTATTCATTCTTAATCCGACTTTATTATCGCTGAACTCTCAAGGAATTGTTACTTAGCATGAAAGAAGCGTGGAATGGTTAAGTTTCATGGTTATTGATATGGGTATGTGTTTCATGGGTACAATACATCTATCAACCAATGACTTATAATCATTTGGCAAAGGAATATCTTTGCGTACCGTAATTTTGGTACCACTAGTCTAAGAAACAAGAGGGGAAACTGCGGCCATTATCAGCGTTAAGCGCGGCCAATCTTCCCTTTTTATTATCATACTTACTTGTATAATTTTGTTTCCATACGTCGTTTATTGCGTCGAAAAGAACTAAAATAAAAAAATATTGTTATGCATACTTAATTCGTTTTCCTAATCGCAATTTTGATGTTGGATTAATCGAATGTGTACTAAAAGTCACTTAAGTACGGCCTGAAGGTTTTCAATGCAGCCTAACGGATTCAAAATGAAAAAAGGTTCCTTACCCCTAGTTTAGATGGATTTACTACTGCCGCTAATAATAAATAAAAATAAATACTATACGACTTTGCTCCTGTCCGCCACAGAAAGCTCTTCCCAAATCAAAACATGACTCTGTCTCAAATAGGAAACAAAACAAGGGGCTCCGCAAATTTAATAAGTTGCAAAGCATTCATCTGAACTGTCGAGTGGAATGAAGATAAAGAAAACGTCTAATACTATGCTAGTTATGAACTGGTGTGTGCCAAAACTGTCGGTCAAATCCCGTCGCATTCCGTTCGGTATGTGAGTTTAAGGGCTAGATTCGGGATCGTCCGCATTTTCGGTGCAATTCCGCCCGACCGCCGAAAACTTTGCTCAGGCTGCTGGACGAAAGCAGTTTAACGTCGCCATGCCTCCGGACCAGGGCGATAAAATTCCCTCCGCACCAGGGAATGAGTGAGTGCCGAGCTTCATTAAGGCCAACCTAGCAACCACGTTCGAGAGGAGCCATTAAGCATGTGCGACCAGGCGCTTCCTGTGTATTTGCTTTGCAAATGAGAAGAACCCTATGACGGAGCCAATTGGGATGAATTCGCGGGGGATGAGGAAAGGTTGTGTCACGGACTTCGACTAGCCTTCGGTAATTCTTGCTGCCACAAATCGAACGACATCCCAGATTCGGGATGATACCTTAGCCATATCCCAAGAGTTCATGATGGTATATCTGGACTTCTTAATCTCTTTCTCAACTTAACGTATTTCGACAGTGCTTCGCTATTGTGTTATCGAAGTAATAGAAATCGAATTCAGTAAGGACACTAGCTCCTGAACTGAATCACAGTTAATATTCGGTTCGGTCGGTTTATCAACGCGATACGAAACAGCACACTGTCGCCGTCCCAAGTGAATTTACTTTAAAATGTTTCTTCAGAAAAGAATGCTCACCAAAGTAAGTTAACATACTGAAAGAGAGGATAGCTAGAATTCGGTGGGATGAATTAACTTGCTTCTGGCTTTAATCCAAAAATATTTTTAAATAAAGTATTAGGATGAATTCAATACTTCATGTCATAATAATAATTCAAGAAATGTATAATTTCAAGTTATTAAGCCATTTAAATAGTAAAAGTGATAACATTTATTTAAACTTCAATTCAATCATTAAATTATCAATGCCTGGAATAAACTAAGATTTTTACTTATTAAATTCGAAAAAAGAGCACGTATCATTTTGGCGAACAATGTGATCAAATGACATTTGAAAGGCATTGAATCGAATGTTTTATTTACTCGGAAATTACTTTAAATTAGATTAATATAAGTAGGCAATTTACACAATTTCACATATGTGCTCATAGAATTAAATTAAATCTACATAATAAACTATAATAATATTACACATACACATATATTTCGAGACATAAAGATATTGGACCATTTCTATTATGCTATTATATTACTCTATAATGGAACTCGCAGCATGATAGGTATATTTCAACGAACACTTTCTACAGTTACGCAAGAATATTAGAAATACGTAACAATTAAGTTTAAGCTTCAAATTGTTTTCTTTCGCACTGAAAATTTGATTAAATGCCGCTCACGGTGGCCTATTTCCGCAGTTTTTTTGTATAAATAAAATTGGATTCGGCAACAAATATTTTGGAGGTTCCCCTCACTTGTACGAGAGTGTAGAAGATTTATTAATTACGAGAGCAATAGTTCCTGTCTATCCTCGCTTATCAGAATACGAAAGTGGTAGACTTACCGGCAATGTATACAAGTACTCTAGGACTTGACAAGTTGTGGGAAAGAGCATTGCGGCTATCGAAGGTATCGGTTATCCTGCACTATTTATGACCCGCAGGCCACAATGCGGCCCTTTAGGGTATTTAGGGTATTTGGAAAGTAATTTATTTGTAAGTATTGATAACATTTTAAAAGTTGAATAAAAGCAGTGATGCAAATCACATTTTTGAACAGACATTTTAGAATATCTACCTCTCATTTGATTATAAGTTAAAGTAGATTTGCCTCTGAAAAAGTTAGCCTATGTCCTATAATAAGCCTACATCGAGTGTTTTGTAGACTATAAAAAGTAAGTGTAGGTTTGGGCTAACGAATTAATTCAAGAATGAGTTATCTTCTTTAGGCATGATATCACATTTATACAGTATATAGCAAATAAACTATTCCATCATGTTGGAAAGAGATCTGTTTCCCAGTGGCACCTGTATTCCTTAACGCCTACGAAGTGAAGGACATTAGCATATCGTTGCTTACACTTCGAGCAAGCCTTCGATCTGAGAATACACAGCCCGTCTATCTCTCCGATGCTGGATAATGGAAGCCTCCTCCTCTTCATCGACCATCTTCACTCCCCTCGCCTCTTCCGCATTGCTCCATTCCCTTCTCTTACGATTTATGAAGTATCGCGTGCTGTTCGGGAGCTTGTAACCGACGTCCAAATCAAAATTGAAGGTGTAGAAGTCTGGGTACCGAATCAGCGTCCTCTTAGCGAGACATACCGTTATCTTTTTGAAGGAGAAAGAAAAGAAAAAGTAAAAATTACAAGCATGAGTATGAGTATGAAATAGAATTTATTCGACGTAATAAACTATAAAAATATAATAATAATTGACATTTAAAAAATGTTTTCGATATAAATTTTCTCTAAATTCCGAAAAGGACCTGATGAACTCATCAAAGCGCTATGTAAATAATAAAAATTGGATGTTAATAATTAATAATGTTGAATAAACACATATTCTTTCAAATAAGTTTTGAAAACTCACCGAATGGCAAGCGAATTCTGAAAAGAGCAAGGTTTCAGTCTTAAGAATTTTAATTCTACATAATAAGATGAGTAAATAGTGACTAATTTAGAAGATATTAATATTTTATGAAGATGAACCTTTTCATCTGTTTGAAAAAAATACTGAATTTTTTCGTGATTTTCTTGGTGATTTGAATTGTTCTTCGGTGCTAACAGGATTCAAACGCCGAATTTTTCACTGAAAATTCACTATTAATTGCCGAATCACGCACATTAGTGTCCTAAGTGTAACTTGTCAGAGGGCAGATGTCTGAGGGTAAGCATAAAAATCAAGGTCAAAGGCATCTGTCATAAACCTGAACGTATAATCACATACTTTCAACGATATACAGCACAGTGTTTCTATAGATATACTCGTAGATTTTTAATGTAGCCGCTTAGCGGGAAGAAAATATTTGCAGTGGACACTTAAAGAGCAAAAAAACTTTGAGTTATCGTTTTGTTTTAAGGAAATAAATTTAATGTTACGTGCTAATTTAAAATGCACAAACTTATAAAATTTAAATCATGAATTTCTTAAGATTAGCAGAATTACCGGGAAAATACAAGATATAATACACTGTCAAAATCCTTACCTCTACGTAAAATAATTGTGTTTATTAGCTTAAATGAAAAATTCTCTAAAAAAACAACTGCTCAAATAAAAACTGACAATATTACTAAATTCTCATTCTCAAATGCTTTAGCATGGAAGATGAAAACTACACAGAAGATATCGGCCATATACGGCCTGGTAGTCACAATGTATGCGCTCATGAATTGCGTCAACTAACCATATAAAATCTCTGACAAATTGAGTTATCAAAGAAGAAAGTATAGGGGTGAAAATTTTATTTTTATTCCCAGTTTCGGCAGTTTAATAGGATATTATCCATAACCAATAAGTAGGTATGTGGCCACATA
This sequence comes from Ladona fulva, assembly GCA_000376725.2. Classification (NCBI taxonomy): domain Eukaryota; kingdom Metazoa; phylum Arthropoda; class Insecta; order Odonata; family Libellulidae; genus Ladona; species Ladona fulva. The sequence goes on from KZ308307.1 coordinate 338,322, forward strand.
CAGACAATTGGTGGCTGATTGCTTAGCCGTATGAGCGAACTACAAGAAACATTTTATATGGTCATGCTGTCAAAAGAGGAGAAAGAGGTAACTTAGAATATGTAACATATCACCCACTCCAAAGAGACTTCCAGTCGGAAAGTTAATGTATCTCTTCTTTCGGGAAAGCGGCTTCGCCAAATCAGCTGATTTTCCTTCCAGCAGCAGAGGCTCTGCAGAAGTCAGAGAGGCGCTCTCGACGGACGTTGTGGGAGAAACAAATTCAACGAAGGAGAACAGCGTCAGTGCGAGGATTGCAAGGATTTTTGCCTTGGAGGAAACCTCTCGACAGCCCATTAAAACTCCGGCGGCTGTGCGAATCCCTTGCCCTTCCATCACTTCACTCACTCTTCCGCAGTAGAAGAGGGAAACGGTCAACGGTCCGAGAATTAGTGCCACGCTGACGACACGTGTGCGCATTAGTTAGGAGCGAATGGAGAGGCATTCGTTTCGGAAAGTTCGGGGAGCCTCAAATTGAGTGGATTTCCCTACTCACTATCTCTGCTGTAGGACACAATGTTCCGTACTTTCTGGATGCTCCAATACACGCAAACAAAAGACATTTGAATAAATCGATTATCGATTGCAACGAATTTCCTGCGTTAACGATATGGTATTTAAGAATCGATTTAAATGTTTATGGAGATATTTTAAAGGAAAAAATAAATGTTTGTTATTCTTCATATATTAACTTTTAAGTTTAATGATTAGACCATGCGTTAATATATTCTATTAAAATAATAATTAAATAACCACAGAAAGGAAAATGAAATCTTGATTTGAGGGCACATGCTCATCATCATATAACCGGAACAAATGCAATGCATATTAAATAAGGTTACAATGTTAACCGGGGAGGAAGGGCAAAGATAGAAAAAGCGAAGAATATGAAACAAATATAAGAAAACTCACACTGTAATGTTTTGGTTGCGAAGAAGGAACATCTGGGAAAGTACAGTTATAAACGAAATTAAGACATTTGATATAGAATTAGTATATCCATTGACAAGGTTCTCAGAATCTCAGTAGTTGATGGATCTGATTTTATTTTCAGTTGTCAATTATTGTCACTGCAATTGAGTAAATCATTAATATAATCTATAAAATTTCCCTTCATTTGATTGAGTAATTTGTGATAATGGTAATCCATCCTTAACATTGTCGTGAATTGTGTTCTATTTAGTTTTGTTTTAGATGAGTGTAGCCCTGAAATGAAGACGGTGCGCTAATTGGTAGGGATAAATGAAATATAGGGATTCGTTTCGTACTAAGCGAACCCTTTCACATCTTGCCATCTACGACACTTCGTGGCTCGTTTATCTATCAAGCCAACTTGCTTTATACCAGTCTCTGCCACTCTTCTAAAGACTTCAACTTATAACCAACCGCAGTATTACATACGTTTCGCTTGGCAGAGAAACTCTCATCACAAAAGTTTTCTTTAGATACTTAGCTCATTACTGCAGTAAAATACAATTTTTATAAGTTGCCGTAAAAGATTCTCAGACTAATGTTACATTATGAATCGCAACTTCAACTTTTGGTTGTTTTATCCTCAAGACGGATATCAGTTTTATGACTCTATGACTTGTGGCATTTATGCGAAAGCATAAAGATATCGAAGGTGGGGCTCAAAGTTATCCCGGAGCTGGCATCACTGGAGACCTCATAAAAAGATAAGTTATCGTCAGTTGCCTATCAAACCGCAATAAAATGAGAATTTATGCGAGAATTATATGACATAGATATGCTTCATTTACTTCATAATCTCAAATCTAACGGGCGATAATAATTGTAAGACCAATCTAAGATGACCCGGGTTGAAATTTGACTTCCCTAACGCAAGATTTGTAGACTATACTCCGGAATCAAGGAATGTACACTCCAAGGAAATATTCCTGCATGACCAGCTGAGGCAGCAAGGCAACTGCCATAAATTTCGGTGTTATAAGAGAATTTTTAACATAAAAAACTACATGAACACCTAACGCTAAAAAAAATATAACCTCCCTCATTATCGTTGTACCGGAGACCAATACTGCTACTAGTAAAAGAATGTTACAACTAATTTAGCTTTATTTAGTAATATCCTAAACCAATATTGTAGAGTTCTGGAGAGTTGAAACACAAAAAGGCTAAAATTAGGCCCATGAGTTTACGGTGGCCATGCAACAATAGTTTATTTTCGGGATCTAAATTTGGAACGAGTTCTGAGTTATTCTCAATTTTAACAGTTTTGATCCCAAAATTCTAAACTATAATAATTGAAGGTCAGGATTCCTTTTCGGCCGGAGGGTCACATTGGAGAGGAAAGGTATTAAAGGGCAAGCCAATGAAGACTCCTTAAATTAGATTACCATTCTCTCTTATACGCATATTTTCGCATAGCTATTTTTGACAAAACTGTTTGCGCCGAAATGCGTAATGCGCCGAAACGCACGTAATCAAATATGTATCTAATATTATCATGGAAACTATGAATGTAAATTAATTCGAATTCAAATCAAAAAACAAATTCAGTAGGTACACAAATCTCGCTAAAGTTATTCAAACAAAAATAAAAAAACAAAAATAATTTAATAGCCTAATGATATCAACTATATTTGTAGGACTACGCTGTTCTAATGGAATTGTTTAAATTCACCGAACTTCTTTTCTTCCTATATTTGTCTTATAACTTTTCACTGAAATCTTACGCTAGATATTACGCAGATATTCGGGTCAAGCATTCTCGAAACTGGAGCGTTGAAGATGTCACCTTTTCATGTTACCTGAAATCCAGCTCAAGAGGTAACTTTCTGTAATTTTGGTGCGAAAGCTTTTTCCTCCAAAATGTTCATATTTACACCCAGATTAGATTCATCGTCTCTTATTGAAATATTCCTTGAATTATAGTAGTCTTCTATATGTAGTCAATATATTTCTATTGACCTAGAGGTTTTTGCTTCCCTAAAATCAACGTGTTTAGGCGTTACTTCGTGGAAGGCCATCACAGAATAGAATAAGAAAACTTTGTAATTTTTCCACAAGTTTTTTAATGTGACCGGTTTCGCTAGACTAGACCACTAACAAAACCGGTCGCATTAAATAACTTGTGGAAAAATTACTATGTTTTCTTATTCTACTCTCTTATGCTTCCCTGTTTGTTTGAAGTGTTCAAATGTATCTTGATGCCTCATACACCTAATACAGTGATTTTTGTGACTCTAGATAATTATCTGCATGCTTCAGCCAAAATTACGGCCATTTAAGCCATCTTTATTAATTTTTCAGAGCTGATACTTAACTATTTATGACTACTCGTAATACACAATGAATAACGATGACGTTTTTGTGGGCCAATTTCAATCTTGCAATTAACCTTAGGTAAAATAAGCAAACAGCAGAAATTATATGACGGTTCCCTTTATCTGGTCACCGTGTGAACACTGGGACAGTGTTTTCATTCATAAACTGCTTAAGGAGTATTTGGAATCCTTGCTAACTCTATACTTATTAACTTATTACTCAGTGCCATAACGATCATCCATCTATCGCACAATCACAAGAAGGACCTTTACAGTAATAATCGACAAACAAGTACGACTACTTGTTGTTTTACTCCAAAAACCATAAACACCGTTATCCAAGTTGTGTTTAAAAAATGTAAGAAAGATTTGTGTGCAGGCTATAAATTAATAATGGCTCTTAAGTGAAAATTGGATCATCATTAGAATAATTTAGATTCGCAATGTTGGGGAAAGAGCAACGGTACACTACTACCACGCTACACGATTGCGTTGTATGTCTTGAAAAAGATGGTTATTCTTATTATTCTCTTCCCCTCTTTTCGGTGTCCCGAAGGTTTTTATGGCTTTAGAGGAAAAGATCGAGGAAGGCCGGCATCCCTCGTAAAGATCGTCATTCCTTTTAGTTCTTTATTGCGCATCTTTCACACGAATTGTCTCTTTTTATTAGGTGACGGAAAGATATCGTGACTCTCTTACAACTAAAAACTCCAGTTCTCCGTGGAAAGATTACAGTTCGCAGGGAGTGACGAAGGACCCACTAAAATGCTAACGACCACAAAACCTAACTTCTCTTCCATAGTCCTTATTCTTCTCTAGCAACCACTCTTACTCTTTATCTCTAGTAACTTTTTCCCCTTATCCCAAAAGCCTTAGAAAAATAAAGTAGAAATCCAATGTTGGCTTCTGGAGCATATCCTCCCTGAGGTAGCAATTACTTTCATCGTCTCATCTCACACAAATTTCGAGAACTGCCAATTCGTAAAGTTATATTGGTTGCAATATGATTATTTTAATTGCTGAATCTTTCTCTCCACTTGAATACAATGTATACGGTAACTAATAATCACGTAGATTTAAAACCATTGAAATGCTTATTCCAATAATATCACTGACGGAATAACTGATGCAATGATCTGCAACATTTCATTCTTTTAATTCCTTTCGCCTGTTTCAGTTTAAATTTCACTTACCGTCTTCTCGGCGTCATAATGGAATGTGACATATATTTTCCTTTACTTTTAGTTGAAGGCATTCATGAAATTTCCGATATTCAATTATTTAGGGTCTCCACAGGCAGTTTTCTCACTTGCCAACTATTTGACGCCGGTATCGTTGGATTTATAAGAAGAAGAGGAAATATAATCGGTCACTCACTAAGAATGATGTTCTGCTGACGATAGTATGGGAAGGAATGAACGAAAGAGGTATTATCTAGGAAAACCTATGCATTACGAGTGGCCGGTATTGGTTGGGGATAAGGTAAGGAATCGTACTGAAATAAAACGATTCGCTTGGGAATGTGACGGCCTGGAGGGCAGCAATAAACCAATCTTCGATTTTTAAATCAATAATAAAGAAGTTGTTACTGTAACTTCCCTGAAATACTCCGTGCAAGTGCCATCAATAAATGACGGAGTTGTCCATTCAAAGAGGTATCGGTGAAAGTGGAAATCAATCGTGGTGTCGAATAAACAGTCAATCCAAGTATACCCAGCGTACCATAGGTAATAATCTCCCCATCATCTGGAAACCTGCCGCATGCGCATTCATATTATCAATGGAACCTGCCTAAAATTGCGCTTAATCAAAAAACTCACAAATAAATTCTACCAGGTTTTGCACGATGTCTTTCATTTGTTTTCCACCGTCCCCTCGGCATCGAGAGATTCGGGATTAATCCGAAGCGCCCAAATATTGATTACCCTTCAAAGTTTATGAAAGCGTTTAAGTTGGGGGTGGCGTGGGCCCTTTGTCGAAATTTAATCTCTTCTGTAGACACTTTGCCGTTCGCATTACTCAACAGTTGAGACGTAACGTCGAACGAATGACGATCAATTACTCGCAACAAGCTCCGTTTTTGAGCGGCGCGTTATTTCGCGAATCTCTCTGAATTTAATGCCAGGATTACGCGTCTACGGCGATATAAACGTCGCCCATCAGTTAAAACGAAGGAGACGCGGGATCGTTATGAAATTAATTGATTAATTTCTTATATCTCGAGAATCCATCTTCCGCTTTAATGACTGCAGAGAGATTCAAGCGCAATTTGGCAGAGTACGTCACGGGAAAATGTATTCCTTTATGACCTAAAACTGTTTAAAGTAACATTATCAAGTTTCAATCATCCTCTAGAGGATTATCTGAGGGTGACAGTGCTAAGGGCATGAAAGAGAACAATAGGTATTGAAGTTGCAATACTCCTCAGCCATTAATATTTCGCTGAGGTATTAGGACATATATTTGAATTTTATATCAATACATTACATAACAGTACAGTCAATACTAATATTGCAGCCATAATGACGTCATATCTTTTTGTTAATTAATTACGTTAGTCAGAAAAACCATAACTTCGATATTCTATATCAGGCCAAAATAATTATAAGTTTTGTGTTTCTTTCGAAATAATTGTAGCTAAAGGAGGAATGAGGTAAAATTTCGATTAGCGTAATTGACTGTACATAAGACACATACATAAGACACACTCATTTCAGTTGGCCCATCTCAAGAAAAAGTTTCAATTAAAACTTAAGATACAGTTCCGTTTAATTTTTAAGATTCAGTTTTTATGTTACATTTTGACATGACAATATACTGCAATCGATCAAGGTCGTACGACTCCTCACATCCTTTGATATCGCAGGAACGAGTAATTAGGTCAGGAAGGTCGAAGCGGGGCTCATCTTCTGACCCATAATTTTGAGAAAAAGGTTCGTCTTATTTGCCGTCAATTACGGTAGATACGGAAAGAATAATTAGAAACCAATTCACCTCAGTACAGAGTTTTCGCCAGGCGACAGACTTGAATAATTCTATATCATATTCAGGTAAAACTGGTTAGTAAATATCTGAAAATTAACTAAAACTAGGTAACACATAAACTTGATTGGAAAATCAAACCGATCATTCAATCAAGTTTCACTGTCAAGGTACCATTGGTATATTTCCTGATGATATCCCACAGCGGAGACAATGTCAGTTATTTAATATCCGAAGTGAGAAGTTGGGGTCAAGAAGAATATTTCAACTACAACAAACTGAGAAGAGACGCACGAAATGAAGTAATCTCTAGAGAGGCTTATATCGATTCCAAGTGAAGAAATATACACGGTGAAGGATTAGACCAACTATTGAAATTTTAAGGAATAACAGGTCTGAAAATAGCAACATGACTGGGTCTCCCACTTTCCGGGCAGGTATTCTAACCATTGAACTACGATGCCGCATTTATCCAACACTGTTTGGGAATGCTTTTGTGAGCAAGGTGAGCAGCCTCCAACTTAAGTGGCACAAACTGCCGCCAGATGGTCCTCACTAAGGTAGCCTCACTGAGGTGAGGTTAAACTCTCTAATGCGGTCTTATGAGGTAAACCCCCAAAAGGAAACACAAGGAATAAGAAAAGGTGAATAACTCAGCACGGAATAGCCATGCGGCTGAAACCCAAGGAATAACAGGTGAGAAAAATTTCCCTATACCTTATTGAAATTTTCTCTTCACTATAGAAAATCGACAATCTCGATACAGATTATTCCTGCGCAACGGTGTTGTGACAGTCGTAATTGGTTCGGTATTTTATGTCTCTAAATTGCAGTACCAATAAGGTGGATGAATAGGTTTCAATAAATACATTTCTGTTTAGCATTTGTTTATTTCGACGAGTAAAAGCTCTTCGATATCAATGACTATTACTGGAAACGTTCGTAATATCCTCAGTCATTTAAGCTCTGATGTCATTTCGTTCGCTGAGTCGTAAAGCGTTTGCCTCGCTTGCTATCTGTATAGGGCCATGTAAATAGTAAGTCCACAGTATTTTCACAAAAACAGCCATCATCCGTATATTTTCCCTCCCCCTAGATTTCGAGGGAAAAACAAACGAAAATTTCCCATCCTTTTTTCAAAAAGAGCCCCACAATGGCATCGCGGAATTTATCTCTTAGACCAACAATTCCCACGCACACATTTGCGTGCGTACAATACACGCATTCTGCCGCATTAATCATTTCCCTCCTGCACGATATGAATGGGAAGAAAGGGAATAACGGAAAAAATGCCGTTGACGTGGCAATAAATAGTGCGCGATATGGCCGCGAGAGGGTGTGTGTGAAGAGAAGTAACGAGGAAGGGTGGGGGAAGGATTGCAATAGAAAAGCAGGCGGCAATTCCTGCTGTCAGCTGGAATTGGATGCGACGCGGCCATCGATAGCGCTGAAATGGTCGAGTGCCGAATGCAGTATGGAGAATGGGCATTGCGAATAGATGGAGGAGCACTCTGCAGCACCCCTGCTCCTCCGTCCAGCTCGATTGGCTTCGTCATAACTCAAGTGCTCGCCCCTTTCCGTGAGGAAGGTAGCCTCGTCTCCCTCTGGACTCCTACGGAGAAAGCAATGATAAAAGAAATCTCAATGACCGCTATCCCTTTTCACATCCGCAAAGTGGGCCTACGAATCGCTGTGTACCTTAAAGAGCATAAAAAATTCGAATTCCAGAAATCCCGTATGATCGGATATTTCCAATAAAAACTAATGGAATAAGTGTCGCCGTGCCCTGATGGCATTAAATAGAGACATGACGTATATTGTAGACAGCGAACCTTGACATGGCCTTAAAACTTAATTTTAGCAAATTTCGCATATTTTAGTCACTGTGAGAGTGAGTAAAAACACAAATATATTTTATGTCAGCGTTAAAATCTTTTTTATTTGTGTATCTCAGAAACGATCAATATTTTCTTCCTCGAAGATTTTAATATAAACAGGGTTTATATGAGAGATTGACCGGGACCAGACTTTCTAACCGGCACATTTCCGTTAAAAATGAGAAGTATGGTAAGCCAAGCAGGACCATGATTACTAGCCTGTAAGTAAGACATGTGACTTTCGTGGTGAACATAGAATCGTCAGATGAAAGAAGATCACAATTTTTCGTAATTAAGGGAAGCTGTTGTTTATGAGAAAACGAAGAAACGTAGCTAGTAAAGCATTCGACCACGTATTAAATTAAAAACGCTATCGATTTCAACTAGATATAATCAGCTACAGGATAAGGACATCATTCAAGAATACAAATAAAAAATCTGGTGTTGAAAGGGGAACAACTGTAAGATATTTACGCATTAGAATTTTAGGGCACTGAGAAACATTGCACTCATAACGACTCTAACAAATATCACTCAGCCTAATATCTTTTGTGATTTAATAATTTCTCGAAATTTAATGTAAATGTATTTAATGTACATGAATTGAACTACAGATTCTAAAAGGACCCGACGAAGTAGAAAAATTAAAGGCTATTTTCCGCAAGCAAATTAATCACATGCTCGCTAGCCTTCGCCATCCCCCCAAATCGCCTCAAGGTAGGCTGCGTGGGCCCCGAGCTTATGGGTGCCCCGCGTGACGGGGTGTTAAAGCCTTTCAGAATCTCCGGAAGATATTTTCCTCAAATTATGTTTAAAAGAAGTATACCGTAAACCAAAATTCTTTGTGGAATAATTATAAGAATGTTAGCAAAACCGACATCGACTGAAAGATACTTCTCAAAGTTAAAATGTTCTAAATATCGAAAATCTTCTATTTTTTCAATCAAAGATAAGGAAGTTGAGAAGATTTACTATTCAACAAATTTGTCAATCAGTTTCCCGGTACTAAAGCTATAAAAATAAATATTTAAATTCCAATAATATTATTATTTTTGCATAAACCTGTCTAAATTTTAGCAAATAGTTCTTCTGTGTGATTTCCAAAAAGCAAAGGCATAAAATTGATACCAAAAAGGTTTTTATAATGGTAAACGACTTCATTGCCGTTAATACGAAAAAAATGTTCCATTTGTGTTAGGGAAATGATGAAGTTATTTACACACCCCTCCTTTTACCCGATCTACCCAACACAACCTAATCCAACCAAAAAAGGCAAATGATTTTTGAAATACGAAATCGTATAATATATTAGAGAATATATTTCTCTTAATTTGAATTCCTATTGTGTTTTAATATTATGGAACAATTTTAATTGCACTTCTAAGCTGGTACGAGGATTGTTGCATGCTTGTTGCAAGCTCTTACACTTTTTCACACGTGTGGCGCTGAGGTGTGGCTTACCAATATCAAATCTAATCTGAAATACCTAATACGTACGGTATGTTATAGGGCGATTTTCCACTTAAGTGTCAGAAAGAAAAATTAAATAAATGTAGCATAGAAAATACAAGAGCGAAACTGTGTGAGAATAATATTACATCAATTAGTAAAACGAAATTGGTTTCCGAGATCGTGTTAGGTTGTCTAATATGTCAACGAAAAATCGTATCTTTGGCATCCAAACCAATCGTTAGCTATCCGGAAAACCATGCACGTCGAAAGGGATAACGCATTCTGATGTTCCTCCACATTTCCCGAGAAGACATCCTCCAGTTTGACGTCTGTGCCTAACATTGCTTGAGATCGTAAAAAGTGCGGTGTTCCGCATTCCGTCTGAAAAGCACAACTGCGCATCTTTGATAGTGTAATACCCAACTGCGATATCTTACGTGAACAATATGCGGAGCAGTTCTTCCATGAAGGAGCCCTTCTCTGTTTCGGAATGACTTGACATCTCGCACAGAATGCGATAAAGGCAAGAGCGACCGTCCAGGCCGTGGCTGAAAAATAAAACAACAGAGAGAGTTACTAAAGGGGGCGTAACCCCAATGTGCATCAATAAGGTAAAGTGGTTACTTTTTAATAATTCTTAAAAAGAATATAATGATTAAGGCGGATATCGCAAATCGGCATAGACATAACGGCTTTCAATAATGTCAACATATATTTCAAATATGTAATCTTTATTTTGTTGTAAAAGTGAATTACGTTTCTGACAAATACAGAAATATCTTATATTTAGTTGATATAAAATTTTTGTCTGAATTTGGTGACTCCGTCATTGATGAATAATTTCCCAAAAGTTTATTTGCATTGGTATAACTTATATGTCGGTGAGGAATAATTATAATTTGTTTTTTGGGTAAGTCTCACAATCCAGCGACTAATTTAGAAAAATATCGGTTTTCAGATATTTCTGAGTAATAAAATGCATGATAGAGCCACCTTTGGCACACCCATGTCATAATTACTGCTTCTACGCTGTAGGTACATACATACCATCTCTTACAGTAGTGTACCTCATGAATATTCCACAATAGTAGATAATAGTTAGTAGTTAAATAATCACTTCAATAATCATTAGATTACAAGGCAAAAGTAAGGTATACTCTTTCAGATTAATGGAAATAAAATAATCTGGAATTATAAAATGGGAGAGAGATGTACCAATTGTACTCGTAGAGGCACTCGTAAAGTCAATAAAGTTGTTACGAGTTTTAAACCAATCAAAATGACAAAGACGAATGTTATCAAAATGGAAAAATATATTTACCGATTTACTGTAGACATTGTTTACTCGTTGTTAATTGTAAAATTGATCTACCGTACAAACTGCGCTGTTTCCTTATCATAGCATTTCCTAACTAGAATTTGCTACAAGACTCTTAAAACTCGAAAGAGAAGTCGCTGAACCCTAAGTTATTATTTGATTGAAACTAAAGCATAAATGGAAGAAATAGATAGTAACATTTGATGTGTGTTCAACATTATTCTCTTTAATAACACCGAACACTTTAGAAGGTGCGTCCCTTTTCCCCTCTGATGACAGTTTCGAGTTAGCATGCTGATCTTCTCGTAGAGCCCTTCCTTACGCTTCGCGGAAACCTAGTATTTTGCGGAACACCATTTGGGAATCGCTGATTCAACCTCATTCGCCCTGCTTGTAAGCCAAATTATTTGGCTTATCGGGACCACTGAGAGAGAATTATCTCACTATGTCTTGAATATACTCATCAACAAGTTTAAAATATTAAAATCAACTTACCTATCGATTAATTCCTCCATTCGGTCATAGAGATTGCGGCGGTCTCTTCTCCTTATGACGGGAAATGGTGAAAGATCGGCAAGCGCTGCGGTAGAGTTTGGCAAAGGAAATCCCAACCCCGCAGTCAGTCCGAAAGTGTACCAATTTCTTGGCATGAAAGGTGAGATCGTGAGGCAAAGAACGACCTGCAGTAAAAACGAGAGAAGACGTCTTGTAAGATAGTCTTTAATTAAAATAACGTTTACTTACTTGAGTGTGATTCAGATAAGGTAACTACTTAACACTTGTAAGCGCTCCTCTCAAAACCCAAGTGTAGAAATAAGTGAAATACATCGATATACACTAGCAGCCGGGCACAGGTATTCCACTTTATGTGGAGATGCTCTAATCCAGAAGGGATGATCTAGGTTACAGTAATTTCGATATTTCCCTCTTCTAATTATCTTTAGTTTGAGTTTAAATTAAGATCCACTGGTATGAAAGATAAAGTAATACTTCATGAATGCTTTACACATTATCGAAGACACTTTCGAAAAATATATATAATATCTCTCCAAAAACTTTTCATTTCTTGATCAAACTTAGCGTTACATTATAAAAAGTTTCAAAAATAGTAACCAAATTATTGTGCTATTGAGAAAAATTTAGCGTTAAGATCAAGAATTTATTGGATGCTTTAATCGAAGACAAGGTGTATGGAATGTTTAGTGAATAATGAAAATAATAAATAATGATAATACTTATTTCTTAACCATTTGTGTGTATTAGTACTGTAAAAAGTGCTTCGGCAGCTGAGGTCTTTTCGCACAAATGGGCTCCAACCGGAAATAGAACCTGGGACAGCTTTCATGAGAATCGAACGTATTACCCTCTCGGATACCCGGGACCCGTCTCATAATTTCTCTTTACAGATAGAAAGAAAGAGGAGTTGGGAGATAAGCTAAGGAAAGAGGAATAAAGAATAAAAAGGGGATATCATATGAATTAGAAAGATGCCAAAGTCTGCACATAGGACTAAATTTAACCTCTGCTGGGAAACATCCACGAGAAGGGGGGCGAGAATAACCTGCGAAACCTACTGACAGTAGCAACTAAAATTATAAAAGACGGGAAAGGAGAAAAAAAGTAAAAGGAAGGTGTCACCAACACGCCTAAAATATAGATAAAAATTGCACAATTCTTACGAATAATTCAGATAAGAACAGTTGTTAGATACGACTAAAACAAGTAGGATATGATAAACAATAATAGAACAACAAGGAGGAAAAGAAAATGAGAAATATCCTATAATTTGTCTATGTATTGGAATGGAAGTAAATGAAGTCGAGGAAAATACAAAAGGTTGAGTTTAGGATACAAGGAAAAACACTACACACTGTGGTTTGAAGATGGTACAGTGATATTCACCGAATACAAAAAGGACTTGAGAACGACTCCGATACTATGTAAAAGAGGGTGAAGAAATATTCCGTCATAATTATTTCAAATAATAACCACTGATAACCAGTTGTAACGGAAAAGGAAACGAAATTATCCAGTAGAAGACAGGAATGAAACCCTTGAACGAGACGAAGAATTGTGCGAATTTAATACCAAGATTACCAGCATTGGAATTATTACAAACGAAGAGCATACAACCAGAAAAAGAAACAATCATTGGGAGAAAATAGTTCGATCTGGGATACAAGGAAAAATTTAATAAGAGCCAATAAATGGAGTTCTCTTTTGTATGGCTCTGAAACAAAGACTACGACAGAAGTAGAAAGAGAAAACTGAGAGGAAAGGGAGGTATGGTACTATAGACTCTATAGTTTAGTCATTACTCTGTAGCATAGAATAATGACCAAAATAAAACGGGCAGACCTTTAACAAGCAATTAAGAGAGAAAATGTGCAAAGCTTAGTTAGTTTGCAGAGGTGAGAGGACATACATAGGTTGTATGATAAAAGGAAGATGATGGTTAGTGTTAAAGTTACGAATTTAGAGGGTAAGAAGCGTCTGGAAGTGAAATTTAAGGCGTGGCTATTAAAATAATCAATCTTCGGACTAATCAAAATTAGGGTTAGATGGAAGAAGAAACTACCTGGTCTCAATCTCGCCCCACAGTAAAGACGTTTTATTATTATTATTATCAAAATAACCAAACAATTGCAAGGTCACCATTTTTATGTTAGGAACATTTAAAATTAAAAAGTTGACTTTTTATTAAAAATCTTTATCCGCAAGTAAAAGGGAAACGCTGAAAATCTTGTTTACAGAGCATTAAAAGGAAGCGGAGGGAAGTGAGGAATCCCGCTCTTACTATTTAAAATTCACTGATGGAAATCAGCTATGATAAGTGAAATCGCGACAATAATAGACAATTCTTATTCCACAACTGATCATGGAGTATTTCACATCTAAAAGGTGTCACACAAAGGTTCTTCTTTGCAGTCAAAATTACAAATTTAAATATTTAATTCGCAATTATTCAACTATATTATAATGAGAATGTCTCACAGCTACGCTATCTAGATTCCCTCCTCAAAATTCGGCGAAATCGGTAGAGTGAACATCTAGTAAACGAGCCGAATGAACGCAAACAACACCAAATTCCACGGCGTTTATTCCAATTTCCTGAAGATTCGAGACGGAGAGATTTTCTTAATAAACGAGTTCCGTGTACCCGTTCCACTCCACTAGTTTCCGAGATAACCTAACTGCGAGTTCTCCCTCCCTGTGTACACTGCAGAAAGTTGGAAGCGGTGATGACTACTTCTGTTTAAAGAAGTAGCTCTCCTCACATTGAGAGTTGATCCATCAGGAAAGTTTAAGTAACGTTTCCTGCGTGGGACACGGCCCTCCTCGAGGTAAACTTGGTCTCCTTTGGGATCTGCCAATCCAAGGATCTTGTCCTCTGAGGAATCCGCCGAGAATAACTCTTCGATTGAAGCGATCCATGGGACGAATACACAAAAGGTTATCAGCGCCAACGCAAGTCTTGACATATTCTGCAAAATGAATGAAGAATGAACGGCTTAGTATTGCCTATTGCAGTATAATTTATCACAATTTAAATCAAATAGAAGAAATAAACTAAAATTATTTTAAGCTTTTCTGGTATATTACATTTAAAAATAACCCTCGGGTTTCCACACCAGTTCTGGAAACATATTTGTCTCCAACGTTTCTATGACTAATTTCTTCATCATCCTTATATTCTCAGATCCCAATATGTTTCCAGAACTGACATTACCATTAATTAGCTTAATTAAACTTAAATTAAAGAAAATGTAACGTAGATTCTTATTTTTGCCGTGGAATACTTCTTCGACTCGAAATCGCGAGAGCTCATGCATTTTCTCATAATAACACATTCGGAATTTCGGCCCGTTTAAAATTAAAGGTAAGAATTAATGACAGAATATATGGAAAGGAGGCAATTTTAGGATTTTGCGTTAATGATGACATACCGTTGAGTAAATTTAAGACCATTAGAAATGATTCTTAATACGCTCAATTTTGCATATTACAAGGGGGTCAATTGTTGTTACTTTTGGACAGCGAGAAAACAAAACATTCTTCTGTGCAGGGACAGAAAAGGGAAACATTTTAGCGGATTTAACACACAAGAGGTGTACAGAGAAAATGTATTGTGTGTTCAACGCTACGGCTACCGCATGGATTTACATCTCTATTCAATTTGTGAACTTCATTTGGTCGATATCCATGTATTTGTTTTCTATTATCAGTTTAAATCCTTTTTTTGCATATTCCACGTATACATTCGAAACTGACCGTCCGACGATGTGTTCTCACAAATGATTAAGCGAGAAAATGCGTGGAGAAAATAGCTATTCCTCGTCTAATTAGTCACTTAACTATCTAATGTTTTTTTGAAAGTTCAATAAGCCGCAGTACTGTACTCATCTGAATCTGTACTTATTTCCCCTTTAAAAATCAACGAAAAGTTTTCCTATAAATTTGAAAATATTTCGAAGGATTTAACAGAGAAAAAAAGCGAATGAGAAATACTGTTGGAATATACTTGGTTGTTCTGAAAATGGTGTTAGAATGAGAAAATTTAAGCTCGTAGAAAATAATGCAATACGCACCTTCCAGCACTACAGAGCATCCGCGAAATATATGAGGGAATCTTTAGAGATCCTCACTCTAGATGTCAGTGTGAGTTTGAGCTTGAATCAACACTGTGTTTAACTTAGCATTCGCTTGGAATAGTTAGTACTATGACTTCCCTTCTTCCGCGAACACGGTAACTAATGCGTTCCCTGTCGTTAGAGCCATCAAATCCTTTTGTAACCTTAGCGGAATACTTTTCCAGGAAACATGACCAACACGAGATAACTGAGAACACTAATGCATACCCACGCAAAGGGGAAAGACCTAAGATTCAAAAACAAGTAGTACCTACAGTATTTATAAAAGTAACATCCGTTTCACCAATGAGTTATATATGATCATATATGAGAAATCAATAGTCTTTTCCAATCGACAGTAATGAGAAAGCTTTTGACTCATAATCACACTTCATTTTAAATAGTGAAGGAACAAGGCGTTAAAATATAAAGGAATTTTTACATTTAACAAAAACTTAAGTATTGAAAATATATAGACAAATTTTCGGGCATTGTAATGGCGCTATAATTAATTCCTTTCGAAATATTCCGTCCAGTTCATATGAAAAAGTAATTAAGAGATAACAGGTTATAAAAAGTTTAATAGGCTCCTTCTCAGCCTAATAGGTAGCTCTTTCGACACACATGGAAGTGGCCCGAGATCGAACCCAATGGAAGCGAAATTTTTCTGAATTTTGTTTGTTCTGAAGTTTGTTCTGAATAAGTCAGAGTTACCTCAGGCTAAAGCAGTGTAATTTGACCTCTTCTCTTCCTGTTATATATCAATGATCTGTGGAGATATTCTATAACTCCGTACCGAAACGAAAGTCGGCTATTCCTTGGTAACTTCTCGGTGTGACGTCAAAAATGAGCGGAGAATATATCGGTGAGATTCTGTACTCTTCGATTCGATACGACGGCCATTTTAATTCGGCCACTTCTACCGAGACGAAAAAGCTCTCGATATCCCAGTGATTTCTTCGATTAGCCCTCTTAACACCGCAGCAATTGAATACTTATTTCCATTTACGTCGGAAGTATGTCAATTAAATGCTCGTAATTAGTAAATAACTTATCTGCAAGTATGTGTGGATCATATACTGCCTGTACTTCTAATTATTACCTTTATAAAAGAATAAAAGTCCTACGAAGTCTTAATTTTGCTGCAGAAAGTATGAAACTATTGAATTGTATTTTATTTCACTATTTATGGTAGTCTCTTGGTACTTAATAAATGATTAGATTAAACTAAAATGATTCTTTTATAAACAATCAATGATGTTGTTTTCTCGCTTTGGTAGCGCATTGTTTGACATGATTTGTCCCCATTCATGAGTTGACCAGCATATTATTACAATAACATAAGGTACGCAGAATGTAACAAAAGTGGCAAAAAGAAAACTGTTCTGCGCTTGGACAGAAAAACATTTCATCGATTCTTTTCCAACTATATTTATCACACGTTTATTATTTAAATGACATACTTATTTGTCATAATACATGTGCATAAATATTCTCAAAATAACTTCTGTGACACGATAAACTTCTTATAGAGATGGTACCGTTCGTGTTTTTCGCAATATTAAAATAGTGCACTTTTGCCATCAAATATATAAGAGCATACACGATGACAAATACAATGGCAATCAATTTCCCATAATACCTTCTTTACCACTATTTCCAATAGGCAACAACAAATATGCCGCTAACCTAAGATACCACCATACTAATCTCAATGTCTTCTGCTGGTGGTGGAAGGCGAGTTCCAATCTTCACATGTTTCTTCGCTCACTGTTGGTGGAGATGAAGCACGTGACATCTAACTTCGGATATCTTCGGAAATTTTCTCCTTCCACCAGCTGGGCAGCGCTCCTACCGAAATCGCCACCGAGAAGCGTACTGAATACCGTGATAAGTCTTTTTCGGTAAATTCTCTCGGTACGCCCTCGTTTCGGTAAGGAAAACGTCATCAATTTCGGGCCGATATCGAAAAGTTGCAGAATACCCCCCCTGAGTAACAAGATAGATAGCAGTGTGAGGGTATTAGGTATTAGAGGGTGATTCCGTAATATTTAGAGAAATATCAAACGAGGAAAATCGTAATTCACTACCAAACGATTAGGCTCATATTCAAACGTGATGCGGAAAAGGCATAGATAGCTAGATATGAATGTAAGCAAATGCTCTGTGGTTAATTTCTTCGAAAGGAAACAATCTCGTCAGAATTTCCGGTGAAAAATAGTTGAATCAATGCAGTCGAGTTAAATAAATATATCCGATACATTCTTACAAATAATTTAAACTGATACACACATATCCGAAAAACCTGCTGTAAAGCAACTAAAAAGCATAGTTCTATGGGGCGAATTGTAGGTAGGTAAGATTCAAAGGAAAGGAAGGATGGCGGTGTTATTTCACGAGAATTGTCACGCCTCACCTGGAATATGTGGCGAGTATATGGGATTCGGCGGATGTGACGTGTACCCGCGATTCGAAAAAGCGCAGCGCAAGATGACATGATTTGTAAAAAAGCGCTAGAATAATTATCTAAGAAGCAGCTAGGGAATCCTTAAAAGAATGGAGATTAGAAACTAGGCTGCGATTGCTTGATAAATTCAAATATAGTACACTTGCAGAAAACGTAATCGGTATTATGCGACCCCCGCTGCTACTATACTTCGGCCGATCCGACAATGAGCGTAAAATATGAGAACTACATGCGAGGAAAAATCGTATTCTGGACTCCTTCCACTATACGCGAACTATACGTGACAACTATAAGCTAAAGAAGTAGTTAGAACGGTCGGTGTTTACACCCCCTACCACAAGCCGAAAGGCGGATTACAAAGGATTAATATAGATGTATTTGTAGATATTATCCAACCCTATACTGCAAAACATGAGCCTCAAGTAGACCATAGATGCGCTTCACTGCAAAATAAAAGCGAACTAACCATAAGTAGATTGTCTCTGTACGCCAAAATAACGCGAACATGAACATGTAAGCTCAGCAATGACTCATATTTGTTGAGAAATATGGCCCTAACCTCCGCTCTCAGCTGTTCCTCATGGAAGCGAGGAAGGACGAGATATTTTAACAACACCTCGACCCACTTCACTAATGCAGCTACTCCAGGTCGCAGTCACATTGAAAGATGCGATAAAAACGCCTTCACCTGTTCCCCTAGCACCAGCCTTTTCAAATAAGAAGAGGATTCTGAGATTCAACATTCGACTCGTTAGCCACCGAGAGGTAAAAAAAAACCAAGCAATTTTCTCGTTACCTTGGAGGAAAGCGTTTTATTTTCTTAATCTCAATTTTTTCCAGAGGGATTCCCCCTCGAATAAACATCGGTAAGACATTTTTTCCTCATTCTTTCCTTAGCGGTAGATCACTTCCTTATCTCTGTTTATGCGCTTCTGCCTCTCAGCAAGCTGAAGTACGACGGGGAATATATTCTTCCACTCGAGAAAACTTTCACGGTTTATACAAAATGCTCCAAGGTAAATACTTACGTGCGGGTTTTCCGTGAGAAAAGGTTCGCTTCTTACGAAACTCGCGTCTCTGGAGGAAAAGCCCTCGGGAGGTTAGATCGTGAGGGGGGAAAATTGTTAATGTAGAGAAAGAAACGAGGGTATTTTACAGATAAAATGCAAAATGATGGAAATAGGCTTTGTCCCCGAATGGTCGGGATGCAATAATGAAGGTCATGGGAAAAACGTGGTAAAACTTTCGAGGTGGAAAGGGGTAGAAATTTTGTGAAGGTTCAATAAAATTTTCCCGTTCTATTTCATTTTCGAACTAGTATTTATTGTAGTTTCCCAATTAGATCTATTTCACATTAACGATAGATCAGATGAGGCAATTGCTTCTAAAAAGTCAATCTCGCCCAAATAGAGAGGTCATTTATTTTCTAACATTTAGTTATTTCTCTATGTATTTAAGGAGCTACATTACATAGAAATCATATAATCAATAAATCGTGAATTAAAGGAAATGTGTAAATGTCAGTTAGCGGATGCTGATAATATATAATAGAAATAAAACAATATTCTCCTAATATCATCATTATTAACTTACAAATTCTATAAATATAAGGAAAAAAAGAAAATTAAATTAAAAAAAAGAAAATAATACATTCATTAGCGGGAATTGTATGTGAGACTAGTGGGTAGTTCTATCTTCAAATAAAAGTTGAAAATTGTGTTTCACGTTTTACTCAAAAATATTTTTCAGCATTAAAACCAAACAATTAGCGCTTCACATTTCACCGTAAAATTTAAATGTATGAAAATTCTTTTGAAATCCTATGTTTTATGTAAAGTTTGGAGTGTGCCTTGTGTTCTTTATACCCGATTTATTATTTCTTAATGTAATTACTAGCGGGAATTCCGCGAAAAATGTAGGCATTGCAGTAAATTCCTAGGCTTTGCCTACATAATATCTCACACAGTTCCCTCCGATTTCACCAGATTAAAGTTCTATGAAATAGCCTGAAGTGCCTTAGGTTAATTTTCCATTCTCTGAAATGCTTTCAATAAGATGGAATGTCAGGTAAATATGAAACTGAACGAGGCGTCAGTTTAACAGTTTATTTGATACTCAAGTTGATGGTTTTTGAAAAAGGCCAAACATTTACTACATTGTATCGAATGTTTATGGGAATTCAAATCGCAACAATATGAAGCGATGATATGTGTAAGGAAATTCCTTTCTACGATTTATGTGCAATTATTTTTTCCTAGTCGTTTGAGGTCGAACCCAGATCGCCTTCGAGCAAAATACTAACGGCATATAATAGCATTTTGGGCCTTATCTATTGACAACTAAATCTCTTATTCGCTGTAGAATTGGAAACTATATTAAATTAATTTTTAGGTAGTGCTTCAATTGTTTTATTGAAAATTGACCTGAGTATTTCATTGTCGAACCGATGTCGGTCATGCGGGTATGTAGTCTGTGAAAAAACACTAACCCAAGTCCATTTCATATAAGAGATACTCCAATGCCAAAACAATTTCTCATAAATTCTTTTATAAATAGCCGCAATTTACTTATGAATTTTGCTACTTTTTGCCACTGCTTAAATGACTCACATGAAATGCACCAAAACGAAAGTGACTGCTAATCATCCATCATAAGGCTAAAAGAGGATGCACTACAATACACTGCAAATACTCTCCAATTTATCAAAATGATCTTCTTTTCCTTTCCAACATCAGAAAGCAACTTAAGCCACCGCTGTACTAAGCAAATGCAACTTATGCAAGCTGACATTGGAATTTGGCGATAGATTCCAGGAGATAAACTGGTAACACATACATGTTAATCCTGTAAACGGGATAATTTGACCTCATACTTTTATTTCTTCTGCCTTGCCTTTTTCCGTATCACTTTCACGTTTTATGTATTTATCTCGCCATTTACATGAAATAATTTATTTCTAATGTCTTAAAACTATAAGCTCCTAACTATCAAACTATAAGTTTGTAAACTCTAAGTTTATGAATGGAACAATTTTCGACCCCATTCAGAAACTTCTGCTGTTGCTATTAAAAAACCTAAAGCAGTGAAAATAGAATAAAATAATGCGAGTATCAATTTGTTAACGTAATAGGAAGAGAAAACCATCTGGATGAAATTCGATCCCACTCGACTCGGTACATGAAAATTTAGGCTTGCCCGTTTAAGGATTAATTGGAACTATTTGTTTTTATTTTACACCACATTTTTAAATTGCTCAATTATCTGATATTCTCTTTCAGGAGGAAATAATGAAAATACCCCTAAACATATGAACAGCATAATAATTTCTATAGAGAGAATTCTTCTTTCTTTCTAATTTCTTTCTAAATTCTAATTTCTTCGATTTTAACTACCTAAGGCAGGATCTCAACGAATATACATAAATGAATTGACCTCTTCGTTCATTGGCCCTTAAAGTACTTAATACTCTTTCCTTTACTTTTTGGTAACCAATCCCTTCATTTCTATCACCCTAAAACTTTTGACTTAGTTTCGCTTCTGTGTTTTCTCTCGTATTCTACCTTCAACTGCTTCCTTCCCCTATCCATCCTGTCTCAATATTTGACCCACCCATTTCTTCTCCCTTGCTTTTATTTTCTCAGCAGAAATCCTTTCTCTCCTTCCTTCTTCGGCTGTTTATCAACCAACTTACTTTTACCAGTCCGCGCCACACCCAAGTCGCGCTGACGGTGACGCAAAATAATTCCCGTTGGGCATATTGTCAGATAGTATCATAATGTTCGTAATGTTGAAAACCATAAGAGAAAAGGTTGGAAAGTAAAATGGAACTGGAAGCAGAGAAGGCAGTCGGGTTTGATGCGTAGTTGATGAAGGAGATTCGAGCGGCTTGACAGAATCCCAAAGAAGGGATGTCGGCAAAAAAATCGAGGTATCTCCCCCGTAAAGAAAAGCGTAAGACTACTAACTTGGCAAACTAAGTTGGAGGATTTAAGGAAAGGAATGAGGAAACCCTCGGGAGCGAGATAGAAGAGGAACCGGGAAGATAGTGCCGGCCTCGCGGGAGAAAGAGGTCGAGCAAGACACACACAAAGACCCCATCTGGTTTGCTGACGAGGGAGTGAGTTAATGGGAAGAAGTGAATACACTCTTCTTGAGATAAGGAGGAGAGGATGATGTAGGGAGACGGAAGGATAATATGCTGCGTACTGAGTACACAAGCCGCAGATATGCCTCTCATTGCCAGTTTGAAGGAAATCTGGGGGTGAAAATTAAATTATGGGAAAATACCTGTCATGAAGGCCAACTCACTCCGTAATTGGCAAATCGACATTGGAACTCATAAACTTTTATATTATTCGGCTCATACTTTGTTTGTTTTCCAAGTGTACGAATTAACAATAAATTAATTTTAGCGCCATAGCTTAGTCATTTCTGGAGGCTCTGATAACTATGAAATTGAATATTTAATATTTAAGAAGCTAATGAAGGACCAATCTTGGCACAAGTGAATTCTTCAGTACTGTATAGTAATTTGATTCCATATCGACACATTATGTTCATATACAAGTTCACCAGCTGATGTTATCAGGAGGTATCTTAATATCAACGTTCCTATCCAACTCTAAATTGTGTTAGCTTCAAAAGCATTTTCTTTTTTTTCTACTCAGCCATTTAACCATAGTTTGTGTGTTTTCTGGGTTAATTTTGAATTTTTTTACACTTTGCCATCTGGTATTGAGCTTACGCAGTTTAAAATTTACTTGTATAATTATTTTGGAATTAAATGTGAGACGGTCCGTTTCATTTCATGCCCAGTACATTTTCAAACCTTAAAATATTATTAACAAATAATTCACATCAATGAATCTTTCGTTCTTCGATCTTTAATAAATAAAATTGAATTTAAGGAGTGAAAGATTATAGGCACATTGAATTCACAAAATGAAATAATTATTAATTGTATTTATAAGGCTATTACATGAATTAAAGGAAATTAGAAAGAAGATCAAAAACATACAATGTTTTATCTTATGTGCTAATACCTCTAGCTCTTCTTGCTTGAAATAAATACGTATCCAGTTCATAATACATTTATGGATAAAATAAGGAATTAAATCCATGAACTCGTTGTATTTGGATGTTTTAATTTGGGATGAAATATATTACTGAGCTGATTGAATTCCTACCAAAAGTCTAAGCACCTATTATCTTCTTAAAATGTAGAAAACGGCATTGCACGAATTCCAGCCAATTTAAGTGTCCTATCCGGCCCGCAAAGCATGTTTAAATTAATGTTACCATTGCTTTCTACTAATATTTGGCCGTCAAAAAAAGGGATTTTAGGGTACTTAAGAACTTATTTAAGACTATTTCCTCATGAAATCATCTCCAATTAACTTTTAAAATGACATTTTGTTGTAATAAATTATCGTGGAAATACTTTAAAATTTAGTGTTAATTCAAGCTCCCTCCTAGGCATTTGTGTAGTAATTCAAAGTCATCAAAAGGGTTAAGGAGATCACCCCTTTGCTTCACTCGCACTTCCGCTGATGTCTATAGTATTAACATTACTAATTCTGCATACCATTAAATTGCCATTCTACATTATCGTTAGAAGAATAAAATAGAATTTGTAGTAATGTTTGATTATCTAAGATCGAAGTTATTTCTTAAATAATAAATTATTCGCTATCTTTTACCCAGCGATACTTGAACGAGCAGAGCAAAAGCACGTTTCCCTTATCTCTGGAATCGAATCTCTTTCATCGAAGGTTAACCTCATTAGGAAAAGTTTGCTGCGACCAATTTATCTCTGAATTTTAAAGCCAACATCGATGAAAAAGGGATTTAGCATCGGTTTATCACTAGCAAAGCTACGTATCTGCGACTGGCTCAGTCTACGGACACCCGCTCCGAGAAGTTTATCGAAAACGAGCCTGAAAAAGCTGCGACGATCTACACCCTTTGAAAATCCTCCGACAAAAAGGCGCAGTAACAGGATTCTCATTTATGGGAAGAGAAAATTTTTACTTCCCTTGCGTATAAACTAATCAACAAAGTTAAGCCATTTAAAGCTGCCTCGTCCGGAAATTAGATTGCTAATTATAATCAACTTTGATTAGGGTGCACAAAATCCACTCAAGAGTTAGTAATCACGAACCCTCATCCGACAATTATATCTGCGCCAACCCGAGAGCAGAAGTTTAATGGTAGAAGAGGAAAAAAACCTATGACGGGAAACTTTGGTTTGCGCGGGTGCAGATGCTTGTGTGAAAGGGTTTTTGGGCAGGAAAGAGAGAGGGGGTAGCTCACCTCCGTCAAACACGGTCGAATATGGTTCGAGCAGAATACGTGGTGAGGGTACAAGTTTCCCTTACGTCGCGGCATCAAACCGCAGGGTCTCTAGCATACACCGAATACTCCTCTCTGCTTCCGAAACCAGCCTCTAGACCACCTTTCAGAGAAACATCTTCTCACCCCACACGTCGCTCCATACCAACGCCGCTCACGTTCCATCTGTCACGTTATCTCTCTCTACCTGTTCCTTCGCTCCTCATTTGCAGATCTCTATCCATTTTTCATCTTCTACTCTCGACATCCTAAAGTACGCATTCGCCTCATGATTTCTACCGATGCAAACTCAATCAATACTTGCAATACAGTGAAACCTCTATAATTACTGATCGGATATTCAAAATATTTATATGTACAACGAAATTTGATGAAATACTTTCGATGAGCGAGGCGCAAAGATATAGTTTAATTCCAAATTCTCCAAGTATGTATATTGCGTGCTTAAGATGATTCTTGAGGGTTTTTGTACTGTTTGCGTACCTATCCCTTTCTCTATATTTTATAGATTGTGTATAACTTATGCCGGTAAGAAATAGATGCTTAGCGTTCTACGTTTCTTAATGTCAAATGAGGAAGGACTTTTTTTTCGTTAATTACAGATCTTCTTTTGGGTGTACTTCCGAAAATGACAATTTTTCTAAATATATTGCGAATATCTTTCGGTAAAGTTCTTATCATTAGTGTGTTTTGCAAAGAAAAAACGAGAGAATGTCGCGTTTATCGTCCATCGCAACGATGGGATAAGGTAATTGATTTTTATAATATAATTTCGTTCGAACATGGATATTCCGACCTGGCAATTGAATTTCGAGATAGTAACGTTTTGAAGTTTATTATTATATATTAATACAATCACATGATACTATTTATG
>KZ308307.1:365818-410228 GCA_000376725.2 Ladona fulva
ATTTGTTTAAATATCAAAGGTCAAACTGTGCCAAAACTCTTTTTTTTGCTCTACTCATTACTAATTCTGCATACCATTAAATTGCCATTCTACATTATCGTTAGAAGAATAAAATAGAATTTGTAGTAATGTTTGATTATCTAAGATCGAAGTTATTTCTTAAATAATAAATTATTCGCTATCTTTTACCCAGCGATACTTGAACGAGCAGAGCAAAAGCACGTTTCCCTTATCTCTGGAATCGAATCTCTTTCATCGAAGGTTAACCTCATTAGGAAAAGTTTGCTGCGACCAATTTATCTCTGAATTTTAAAGCCAACATCGATGAAAAAGGGATTTAGCATCGGTTTATCACTAGCAAGGCTACGTATCTGCGACTGGCTCAGTCTACGGACACCCGCTCCGAGAAGTTTATCGAAAACGAGCTTGAAAAAGCTGCGACGATCTACACCCCTTGAAAATCCTCCGACAAAAAGGCGCAGTAACAGGATTCTCATTTATGGGAAGAGAAAATTTTTACTTCCCTTGCGTATAAACTAATCAACAAAGTTAAGCCATTTAAAGCTGCCTCGTCCGGAAATTAGATTGCTAATTATAATCAACTTTGATTAGGGTGCACAAAATCCACTCAAGAGTTAGTAATCACGAACCCTCATCCGACAATTATATCTGCGCCAACCCGAGAGCAGAAGTTTAATGGTAGAAGAGGAAAAAAACCTATGACGGGAAACTTTGGTTTGCGCGGGTGCAGATGCTTGTGTGAAAGGGTTTTTGGGCAGGAAAGAGAGAGGGGGTAGCTCACCTCCGTCAAACACGGTCGAATATGGTTCGAGCAGAATACGTGGTGAGGGTACAAGTTTCCCTTACGTCGCGGCATCAAACCGCAGGGTCTCTAGCATACACCGAATACTCCTCTCTGCTTCCGAAACCAGCCTCTAGACCACCTTTCAGAGAAACATCTTCTCACCCCACACGTCGCTCCATACCAACGCCGCTCACGTTCCATCTGTCACGTTATCTCTCTCTACCTGTTCCTTCGCTCCTCATTTGCAGATCTCTATCCATTTTTCATCTTCTACTCTCGACATCCTAAAGTACGCATTCGCCTCATGATTTCTACCGATGCAAACTCAATCAATACTTGCAATACAGTGAAACCTCTATAATTACTGATCGGATATTCAAAATATTTATATGTACAACGAAATTTGATGAAATACTTTCGATGAGCGAGCCGCAAAGATATAGTTTAATTCCAAATTCTCCAAGTATGTATATTGCGTGCTTAAGATGATTCTTGAGGGTTTTTGTACTGTTTGCGTACCTATCCCTTTCTCTATATTTTATAGATTGTGTATAACTTATGCCGGTAAGAAATAGATGCTTAGCGTTCTACGTTTCTTAATGTCAAATGAGGAAGGACTTTTTTTTCGTTAATTACAGATCTTCTTTTGGGTGTACTTCCGAAAATGACAATTTTTCTAAATATATTGCGAATATCTTTCGGTAAAGTTCTTATCATTAGTGTGTTTTGCAAAGAAAAAACGAGAGAATGTCGCGTTTATCGTCCATCGCAACGATGGGATAAGGTAATTGATTTTTATAATATCATTTCGTTCGAACATGGATATTCCGACCTGGCAATTGAATTTCGAGATAGTAACGTTTTGAAGTTTATTATTATATATTAATACAATCACATGATACTATTTATGTTTATTTTTAGCTCAGAGAGATCGCCCAGGGTAAGTTAAGACTTGATATCGTCATATATTGCATTATGTTCATGATAAGAAAGGTAACGAACGTTTCATCTGTATCCATCTGCATAAATACCCTGCATGCCGCCTTTCGACGTGTGTGGGGTAATTTGTTTGTATAGATGCATTATTATAATTTTTACATTCACCTTCTCATAGGTGTTCTGACTTTGATATAATTGTGTACGTTATTGGTAGGAAATCAATACGATGTAAGGTAACGGGTAAAAGGTCACTGGAAGGCCTAGGAAAATTTCCAAGGAGAAACGGACATGAAATATGTCTGAAGTCCCAGGAATGGGAATATGAGTAAATTCATTCTGATATGACTGTACTTTTATGTTTTAATCTTAAAGCATAATTTCCCTTTATTTTGGTCACCTGAAACCATTAAATTTGTTTTTAATTCTTGATTTTGTAGGTATGACTACTTTAGTGTGATTTAATTTGCTTTCGTAGTTTTGATTCGTCCTGGATCTGATGTCAAATGATTTTAAAGGTCAAATACCGTATAAACCCAATTAATAGTTGAGTATGAAAGTCTATTTTTTAAGAGTTTGATTTTAATGAGAGTAATACTTTTACTGGAGCAAAATTTATCTCTAATTTGAGTAAAATTTTTAGATAACGTAAATATTGAGGAAAATGAGAGAAAAAAGTAAGGTGAGGACAAATACGTCAATTGAGACTGGAGAAGACATGCTCTTGCAATGATTAAACCTCCTATACTGCAATAATGTGTTGCCATATGTTTAAGATCTGTGTTACTAAAATTTTCTTTACTTCTTACGACTTTCTCTATATTGGTTAACAGAGATGTGTATCTACTCTTTCGCTATCTGAAAGTGTAGGTGAAGTTGTATATGCAATGGTATGCTATACTTGTGTTTAAAAATGAGAAAACATTAACATCTAACGTCAACTTTTATTGGAAGTACGCGAACATTTTGGATTTCCTGGCCACAATTTAGGTGGCCGGCTATTAACTGAGATCGAACATTAGTTGGGTAGTAGTAGCATTGTTAAAATTGCTTCGACAGCCAAAGTCATATCGCACATATGGACTCCCACCAGGAAGAAGATCAAAAACATACAATGTTTTATCTTATGTGCTAATACCTCTAGCTCTTCTTGCTTGAAATAAATACGTATCCAGTTCATAATACATTTATGGATAAAATAAGGAATTAAATCCATGAACTCGTTGTATTTGGATGTTTTAATTTGGGATGAAATATATTACTGAGCTGATTGAATTCCTACCAAAAGTCTAAGCACCTATTATCTTCTTAAAATGTAGAAAACGGCATTGCACGAATTCCAGCCAATTTAAGTGTCCTATCCGGCCCGCAAAGCATGTTTAAATTAATGTTACCATTGCTTTCTACTAATATTTGGCCGTCAAAAAAAGGGATTTTAGGGTACTTAAGAACTTATTTAAGACTATTTCCTCATGAAATCATCTCCAATTAACTTTTAAAATGACATTTTGTTGTAATAAATTATCGTGGAAATACTTTAAAATTTAGTGTTAATTCAAGCTCCCTCCTAGGCATTTGTGTAGTAATTCAAAGTCATCAAAAGGGTTAAGGAGATCACCCCTTTGCTTCACTCGCACTTCCGCTGATGTCTATAGTATTAACATTACTAATTCTGCATACCATTAAATTGCCATTCTACATTATCGTTAGAAGAATAAAATAGAATTTGTAGTAATGTTTGATTATCTAAGATCGAAGTTATTTCTTAAATAATAAATTATTCGCTATCTTTTACCCAGCGATACTTGAACGAGCAGAGCAAAAGCACGTTTCCCTTATCTCTGGAATCGAATCTCTTTCATCGAAGGTTAACCTCATTAGGAAAAGTTTGCTGCGACCAATTTATCTCTGAATTTTAAAGCCAACATCGATGAAAAAGGGATTTAGCATCGGTTTATCACTAGCAAAGCTACGTATCTGCGACTGGCTCAGTCTACGGACACCCGCTCCGAGAAGTTTATCGAAAACGAGCCTGAAAAAGCTGCGACGATCTACACCCTTTGAAAATCCTCCGACAAAAAGGCGCAGTAACAGGATTCTCATTTATGGGAAGAGAAAATTTTTACTTCCCTTGCGTATAAACTAATCAACAAAGTTAAGCCATTTAAAGCTGCCTCGTCCGGAAATTAGATTGCTAATTATAATCAACTTTGATTAGGGTGCACAAAATCCACTCAAGAGTTAGTAATCACGAACCCTCATCCGACAATTATATCTGCGCCAACCCGAGAGCAGAAGTTTAATGGTAGAAGAGGAAAAAAACCTATGACGGGAAACTTTGGTTTGCGCGGGTGCAGATGCTTGTGTGAAAGGGTTTTTGGGCAGGAAAGAGAGAGGGGGTAGCTCACCTCCGTCAAACACGGTCGAATATGGTTCGAGCAGAATACGTGGTGAGGGTACAAGTTTCCCTTACGTCGCGGCATCAAACCGCAGGGTCTCTAGCATACACCGAATACTCCTCTCTGCTTCCGAAACCAGCCTCTAGACCACCTTTCAGAGAAACATCTTCTCACCCCACACGTCGCTCCATACCAACGCCGCTCACGTTCCATCTGTCACGTTATCTCTCTCTACCTGTTCCTTCGCTCCTCATTTGCAGATCTCTATCCATTTTTCATCTTCTACTCTCGACATCCTAAAGTACGCATTCGCCTCATGATTTCTACCGATGCAAACTCAATCAATACTTGCAATACAGTGAAACCTCTATAATTACTGATCGGATATTCAAAATATTTATATGTACAACGAAATTTGATGAAATACTTTCGATGAGCGAGGCGCAAAGATATAGTTTAATTCCAAATTCTCCAAGTATGTATATTGCGTGCTTAAGATGATTCTTGAGGGTTTTTGTACTGTTTGCGTACCTATCCCTTTCTCTATATTTTATAGATTGTGTATAACTTATGCCGGTAAGAAATAGATGCTTAGCGTTCTACGTTTCTTAATGTCAAATGAGGAAGGACTTTTTTTTCGTTAATTACAGATCTTCTTTTGGGTGTACTTCCGAAAATGACAATTTTTCTAAATATATTGCGAATATCTTTCGGTAAAGTTCTTATCATTAGTGTGTTTTGCAAAGAAAAAACGAGAGAATGTCGCGTTTATCGTCCATCGCAACGATGGGATAAGGTAATTGATTTTTATAATATAATTTCGTTCGAACATGGATATTCCGACCTGGCAATTGAATTTCGAGATAGTAACGTTTTGAAGTTTATTATTATATATTAATACAATCACATGATACTATTTATGCTTATTTTTAGCTCAGAGAGATCACCCAGGGTAAGTTAAGACTTGATATCGTCATATATTGCATTATGTTCATGATAAGAAAGGTAACGAACGTTTCATCTGTATCCATCTGCATAAATACCCTGCATGCCGCCTTTCGACGTGTGTGGGGTAATTTGTTTGTATAGATGCATTATTATAATTTTTACATTCACCTTCTCATAGGTGTTCTGACTTTGATATAATTGTGTACGTTATTGGTAGGAAATCAATACGATGTAAGGTAACGGGTAAAAGGTCACTGGAAGGCCTAGGAAAATTTCCAAGGAGAAACGGACATGAAATATGTCTGAAGTCCCAGGAATGGGAATATGAGTAAATTCATTCTGATATGACTGTACTTTTATGTTTTAATCTTAAAGCATAATTTCCCTTTATTTTGGTCACCTGAAACCATTAAATTTGTTTTTAATTCTTGATTTTGTAGGTATGACTACTGTAGTGTGATTTAATTTGCTTTCGTAGTTTTGATTCGTCCTGGATCTGATGTCAAATGATTTTAAAGGTCAAATACCGTATAAACCCAATTAATAGTTGAGTATGAAAGTCTATTTTTTAAGAGTTTGATTTTAATGAGAGTAATACTTTTACTGGAGCAAAATTTATCTCTAATTTGAGTAAAATTTTTAGATAACGTAAATATTGAGGAAAATGAGAGAAAAAAGTAAGGTGAGGACAAATACGTCAATTGAGACTGGAGAAGACATGCTCTTGCAATGATTAAACCTCCTATACTGCAATAATGTGTTGCCATATGTTTAAGATCTGTGTTACTAAAATTTTCTTTACTTCTTACGACTTTCTCTATATTGGTTAACAGAGATGTGTATCTACTCTTTCGCTATCTGAAAGTGTAGGTGAAGTTGTATATGCAATAGTATGCTATACTTGTGTTCAAAAATGCGAAAACATTAACATCTAACGTCAACTTTTATTGGAAGTACGCGAACNTTCTCCCTCCAATCGTGCTTTGGGACATTCGAAAAGGTATGAGAAATCGGAAGACATTATATCTTGCTAAAAGTCCAGATGACGACTGATGAGCCTAGAAAAGCTTTCAATCCATTCATTTAACCTGAGATATTCCGTCTTATATACACGTTTAGACTTGTATCACATACAAACATCGCAATCACATTTAGGAGGATGGAATGTGGAAGACCTTCGGCACTACGCCAAGAAAAATACACACGTAAGGAGTGCGGAAGGCCTGGAACGCGTAGGATGGCAATCATTTGTTTAAATATCAAAGGTCAAACTGTGCCAAAACTCTTTTTTTTGCTCTACTCATTACTAATTCTGCATACCATTAAATTGCCATTCTACATTATCGTTAGAAGAATAAAATAGAATTTGTAGTAATGTTTGATTATCTAAGATCGAAGTTATTTCTTAAATAATAAATTATTCGCTATCTTTTACCCAGCGATACTTGAACGAGCAGAGCAAAAGCACGTTTCCCTTATCTCTGGAATCGAATCTCTTTCATCGAAGGTTAACCTCATTAGGAAAAGTTTGCTGCGACCAATTTATCTCTGAATTTTAAAGCCAACATCGATGAAAAAGGGATTTAGCATCGGTTTATCACTAGCAAAGCTACGTATCTGCGACTGGCTCAGTCTACGGACACCCGCTCCGAGAAGTTTATCGAAAACGAGCCTGAAAAAGCTGCGACGATCTACACCCTTTGAAAATCCTCCGACAAAAAGGCGCAGTAACAGGATTCTCATTTATGGGAAGAGAAAATTTTTACTTCCCTTGCGTATAAACTAATCAACAAAGTTAAGCCATTTAAAGCTGCCTCGTCCGGAAATTAGATTGCTAATTATAATCAACTTTGATTAGGGTGCACAAAATCCACTCAAGAGTTAGTAATCACGAACCCTCATCCGACAATTATATCTGCGCCAACCCGAGAGCAGAAGTTTAATGGTAGAAGAGGAAAAAAACCTATGACGGGAAACTTTGGTTTGCGCGGGTGCAGATGCTTGTGTGAAAGGGTTTTTGGGCAGGAAAGAGAGAGGGGGTAGCTCACCTCCGTCAAACACGGTCGAATATGGTTCGAGCAGAATACGTGGTGAGGGTACAAGTTTCCCTTACGTCGCGGCATCAAACCGCAGGGTCTCTAGCATACACCGAATACTCCTCTCTGCTTCCGAAACCAGCCTCTAGACCACCTTTCAGAGAAACATCTTCTCACCCCACACGTCGCTCCATACCAACGCCGCTCACGTTCCATCTGTCGCGTTATCTCTCTCTACCTGTTCCTTCGCTCCTCATTTGCAGATCTCTATCCATTTTTCATCTTCTACTCTCGATGTCCTAAAGTACGCATTCGCCTCATGATTTCTACCGATGAAAACTCAATCAATACTTGCAATACAGTGAAACCTCTATAATTACTGATCGGATATTCAAAATATTTATATGTACAACGAAATTTGATGAAATACTTTCGATGAGCGAGCCGCAAAGATATAGTTTAATTCCAAATTCTCCAAGTATGTATATTGCGTGCTTAAGATGATTCTTGAGGGTTTTTGTACTGTTTGCGTACCTATCCCTTTCTCTATATTTTATAGATTGTGTATAACTTATGCCGGTAAGAAATAGATGCTTAGCGTTCTACGTTTCTTAATGTCAAATGAGGAAGGACTTTTTTTTCGTTAATTTCAGATCTTCTTTTGGGTGTACTTCCGAAAATGACAATTTTTCTAAATATATTGCGAATATCTTTCGGTAAAGTTCTTATCATTAGTGTGTTTTGCAAAGAAAAAACGAGAGAATGTCGCGTTTATCGTCCATCGCAACGATGGGATAAGGTAATTGATTTTTATAATATCATTTCGTTCGAACATGGATATTCCGACCTGGCAATTGAATTTCGAGATAGTAACGTTTTGAAGTTTATTATTATATATTAATACAATCACATGATACTATTTATGCTTATTTTTAGCTCAGAGAGATCACCCAGGGTAAGTTAAGACTTGATATCGTCATATATTGCATTATGTTCATGATAAGAAAGGTAACGAACGTTTCATCTGTATCCATCTGCATAAATACCCTGCATGCCGCCTTTCGACGTGTGTGGGGTAATTTGTTTGTATAGATGCATTATTATAATTTTTACATTCACCTTCTCATAGGTGTTCTGACTTTGATATAATTGTGTACGTTATTGGTAGGAAATCAATACGATGTAAGGTAACGGGTAAAAGGTCACTGGAAGGCCTAGGAAAATTTCCAAGGAGAAACGGACATGAAAAATGTCTGAAGTCCCAGGAATGGGAATAAGAGTAAATTCATTCTGATATGACTGTACTTTTATGTTTTAATCTTAAAGCATAATTTCCCTTTATTTTGGTCACCTGAAACCATTAAATTTGTTTTTAATTCTTGATTTTGTAGGTATGACTACTGTAGTGTGATTTAATTTGCTTTCGTAGTTTTGATTCGTCCTGGATCTGATGTCAAATGATTTTAAAGGTCAAATACCGTATAAACCCAATTAATAGTTGAGTATGAAAGTCTATTTTTTAAGAGTTTGATTTTAATGAGAGTAATACTTTTACTGGAGCAAAATTTATCTCTAATTTGAGTAAAATTTTTAGATAACGTAAATATTGAGGAAAATGAGAGAAAAAAGTAAGGTGAGGACAAATACGTCAATTGAGGCTGGAGAAGACATGCTCTTGCAATGATTAAACCTCCTATACTGCAATAATGTGTTGCCATATGTTTAAGATCTGTGTTACTAAAATTTTCTTTACTTCTTACGACTTTCTCTATATTGGTTAACAGAGATGTGTATCTACTCTTTCGCTATCTGAAAGTGTAGGTGAAGTTGTATATGCAATAGTATGCTATACTTGTGTTCAAAAATGCGAAAACATTAACATCTAACGTCAACTTTTATTGGAAGTACGCGAACATTTTGGATTTCCTGGCCACAATTTAGGTGGCCGGCTATTAACTGAGATCGAACATTAGTTGGGTAGTAGTAGCATTGTTAAAATTGCTTCGACAGCCAAAGTCATATCGCACATATGGACTCCCACCAGGAATTGAACTAGGAACCGCTCCCAACAATGTGGGACGCGCAGCCCACTTGGCTATCTGTAATCCTATATTACAAGGGTATACACGGTGTATGCATATTCTAAATTTCGCAAACTTCCATAAAGCACACAGCACAGTCTGTTCATAAAGTAGTACCCATAAAGCTCTTTGCTCTATTTATTCGTTGACAGGAGTTTCCGCATTCGTCCAATTAAAGCTGGAACGTCCTCAGAACAATTACATAAGGTCCGTGTGATGTTTTTCTCATTTTTAAAATGCTGCTCTCAAGACTCTACGACTGCCTTTCCTCATCCCTTAATTAAATATGATGTTTTTTCCGTCTACTAAATTAACCACTAATTTTCGCTAAATTATAAGAATGGAAATTCTGCCTTTTATTTATAATTACGAGCATTCGAGTTACAGCAGCTAATAGAAGCAATATATATAGCTCCCATGATTAAAATACAATTTCATTTACTATGTATATGATGTTTGTTATCATAATTTCCTCTGAACTTAATTACTACATATTTCTGCACTATCAAAGAAAACTATCTTACTCAACTTCTGCATTATCAAAGAAAATCTATTTTTGTATCAATTTGATTATCTAAGTAAATATTTCTTAAATAACCGGTTTTCTAGTGTTCAATGCTATAATTTATTCATAAAAAGTAGCGTATGTGACATATTTATTGATTTCATTTAGAGAATGTTTTTGTATTTTGTGCAAGCACCTCAGTTTATATGCATGTTTATTGTATCATGTTATCAGTATATGTAATAATAAAGGCTTTATTTACAAAATATTAATTAGATTATGGATAATATATATTTAAGCGTATAAATGGAGATAAGAGGCACCTGCTAATATGTCCGGGACTGAGCATGACAAAGATGGTGGTTTTAATATCTTAAACTTTACTGATGTAATTATCTTAAGTAAGTATCTATAAATAAGTAAGAAGTAATTATCTATACATTTAAATTGATTTCACTAATCACCGTTCCATATTTTACCTCACCTTTTTGTACATACTTCAAAACAAGGCTATCCAAATAAAACTGAGCAGCCATCTTAGCCACAATTATTTCTGTGTAAAGACGTTATTTATTTATTTGTAATATGCTTTGACAGGTCTGCTTAAGTGAATGATAACATGCCAAAAGGTTTTACTCCGATTCAGACGAAAGTTTATTAATATGCATGTACTTAATCCTATTTCCTTCCAAATTTTCCAATAAATATCGAGTAACTTTCTTATTACGACAAAAATAATGAAAGAACAGAGTTGAATTCTTGAAGAACATAAGCTATTGGTGAGCGTCCAAATCCACGTTGCCTTCATCTATTACTTCCTCCCAACTTTATCGTCTCCTGTTCCTCAACCTCATCGTCTTCTTACCTCCGCCGTCCCCTTCAGCATGGCGCCCCCCAGCAATTAGCAGAAGCCGCAGTGCAACCTTCAGATCAAGCCACATGGGTTGCCACAGGCGACTCAAGGTCTCTCGCTAATTAGCAAGGGTTGAGGCTAAAACCCCACCCTGCATCCAGGTCACTTATAGTTTAGGCTCGTCGTCGTAGTTACTGGAATGTGGCTGTATTTGTCGAGTTCCTCTCCCTCTTTTTCGAAGAAAAACAGAATTTTTCTACTAATTTGCGGAGAAAGGATTTTATTTCCCGCAAAACGTGAGGTCACTCATATGGTATAACACGCGTAAGTATTTTCTGCTCCTAAATTGGACGCTACTTCTCAGACAAGTCGAGGATGAAAACGCGGAATTTGGTAAAAATCTACCCCATGTTTCCAACTACATAGTTTAGAGTTCTTCGTTAAATCCGGGAAATCCTTATAAATTTAAGCATATTAAATTAATGCGTTATTTACTGATTGTGAGTATAAATTTTAAATTATTTGATCTTTCATTTTAATTTCGATAAAACTCGGATTTCTAAAAAAAATTTTGTCATTAAGTACTGTCTAGTGATTCGTGTTTGATTGGCAGTACTATTTTCTTCCGGTACTTATGAACTTTGTGAGGGAATTCATGTTCTTATAAATCGGTTTTAGGGCTGCAGGATAGCCAAGCGGGTTGCACGTTCGCCTTTGGTGAAAGCGATCCAGGGTTTGATTCCCGGTGGAACCCATATGAGCAAATGGACATTATCTGTCGAAGCAATATATGACAATGCTATTGCCAATCAGTTTTGATGTTACTAGGCTGTCCTGACGTTCCGATTTTCCAGGATCAGTCCGGGATTTTAATCACCTCTTCTATCCTCCAGAAATTCATATTCGGGACATAGAGACATCCAAATGTTTCAGTTAGATTCCGCTTGAATTATTTTCTACGTTGATAAGTTATTTGAGGTTCTTTCTTAGCAATGAATTACGTTTAAAGTTTGATGAATTTGAAACTGGATGTGACTTTTTTTAATCAAATGGATGAGGAATTTTGTACTAAATATATCAATGAAAAAGGGTTCTAAGAACAGCAGAATTCTCACATCTGGAGTATCTTTTATCAGACGTTACTTTGAAGGAAGAAAATATAGCATAAATAAATGTGCATCCCTATTTATGGAATAAAAATAATATGTACGACATAGACGCTGTAACTGTAATGCACTCCTGCAGTCGATCTCGGAGCATATTATTTATAAGTTTATTTCCTTAAGAATTCAACGGAAAGCTATAGGAACTAGTTTCATTAGTAATGAATACTAATTACTTATAAATATGATTTATAGCTCTTTCTTCAGAGAAATAAATAAACATTTTCTATTAACCTTCCATGTAACGCCATCAGGCTAATTGCGGTAATGCATACAACCGCGTCTGATAGTGCGGTACCCCTATAGCTAGGCGAGGATGCCTTTGCAAACACTCCAGAGGGGGGGTCGAGGCCTACCAGACCATTTCCCTTGAGTCTCATATTAATCAGCATTCAAAGTGTTCAAATAATTTTTAAAGTAGAATACAAAGAGTATCACATAATTAGAGTTCATGAAAGTCAACATTGAAAGCGAAAAAGTTACTTACGGATATATTATATATTATGAAATACCTTCCCAACACATTTCATTTCAGATTATTAATATTTATGATTTATATGCTAATACATGAATAAGTCCTGTTGTCATATGATAATGATGATATATCATAATCCCATCGTACTAATGATGGTAGGCTTTGCCCATTATTCATAGTAGACTCATTCAGAGCAAATAGATCTATTTACTGAGAGGGTAAGAATTAATCTCAATCATATAAAGGACGTTCTCCGATATAAAGAGGACCCAAAATTTACATTAAATTAAGAAAACACAAACCCACCTAGTTTGATTTCATTTCCGTTAATTGCTAATTGACTGAATATAAAATCATTGTATATATGATAATTTGTCAATTTTCAGCATATATTTTTGATGTCATAAAAAAGATAACATAAATTTAAATTGGTATATAATAACAAAAACGTTCGATTTGATTAAATTCACTTCAAATTGTAAAATTCACGAAGACAGATAAAAATATAATACAAAAATACTCAGGAGAAATACACCTTAGTCTTACCCGCATCACCAGAACAGGAAATCGATTCAAGGAGCGATTACAACGTCACGGATACAATCTTCCAATTAATAGAATAGAATGAATTTCCCTCATTGTCACCCTTTTACAACATGTATTTCCTTTAATCTTTGTATATTTATCAAGCTAAATCTATACTCGAGTAAAATAGAGAACAGTTCGAGTTTTAAAAACTCGCACATCAGAGCAGAGTAAGAGTTTCTTTAAATTCTAGAGCACATAGGATTTCCAATCGTCGGTTTAGAGCCGTGTTTCTTTTATTTGCCCTTCCCTTTCGTCCACACTTGTTTTCCGACCCTCCAAATCCTACCAAAACTTCGATAAATAGCCACACCCGTGCAACTGCACATGGGTGGTGAGAGTAAGACTTAAATTTCTTCCTTTCCCAAACCAAAACATCGACAGTGCACATCAATTACTTCGCTTCTGTCCAGCCACATACGCTTCAGCTCTAAATTTTTCTCCCAACTTCTCCCTTTTTTCTTTCACACCACCTTATTTGATATAATCGCACTCCATAATTCCTCTCTTTCTCACAAATTAACCGTTAATTCTCGACCGCCTCTCCGAATCAAGTCGTTACTTTGTCCTCCTAAAAACTCCTTTAGGCGCATCCATTTTCACATATCCGTCATCGCATCACACCTACTCTTAAGTATTTGCAGCGATTACTTCAAATAACCAACTTGTATTTTCTCATCCCCCAAATTAATTAACGTACGCTTTTGCTTCTTTACGAAAGCAACATATTTCTTCGAGACAGCTTTTCTGAAGATCCGATTTCGTGGATTCAGGTATGACCACGCTTATTTTATACATGAGGATAAAATATATAGTGCATGTGAGCACAAGTAAAATTTGAATGACGGCTATGGTATATCTAAAACATAATTCAAAGAAAAATTTCTAGCGTAACATTAAGCATTACTCAAAATTGGAAGCACAAGGTTAAGTCAAATGGTTTAACTCGTAGACGTAATCAGATTTACGCACACATATTATAAGGAAAATTCGGTTAAACGCAACCTCTAAAAGAAATCGAGTTAAATAAATATATACATTTTTAAAAGTAGATGAAAACATAAATTCATGAGTGTACTACCTTTTGGTAGGTTCATGTGCCTTAATATTCCCCATGTCGAGCCATTTCTTTCATTTCCTGGTAACTCACCACACTGCATATGCCATCTAACAAGTTTTGCTTTTGTCCCCCCCTCTGTATTTTCTCTTAAATATTACCCTTAATTGCATTCATCAGCAATCCCTCTCCCCTCAATATTTGATCCACCCATTTTCTCTGTCGACGCTTAATTACTTAAATTAAAATCCTCTTTTCCTCGACCATCACTATTACCTCTGTGTTTGTTTTTCTAGCAACCCAACTTAATTTTTCATTCTACGCCATACCCACATCTCAAAGGCCTCTAATCTTTCGATATCCTCCTTTCGTAAGGTCCACGTTTCACACCCATAAAGCAAAACACTCCACATCAAGGATTTTACCAATCTTTAGACTCAATCACAGGTACAAAAAAACTCGCCTTCCAGTATTTATTCGCAACATTAGTTGCAGCATTCGTTTTTTATTCGTTATCTTTTCATCTCAGATATATAATCGTTGGATACTTCATATAATTTATTAACTGCAATTACAGTCAACTTCACTTCGATTTTTTGCGGGCAGTGAACATATATAATAAATTATATATATTTCCAATTTGTTCCCTATCCTGTCATACCACTTTCCAATACTGCTGAGGCGACTAACGCATTAGTTAATCAAGATGACGCCTCTTTCGATCATTGCAAACGTAGTCGGTTGTCTCACTGTCCTCAGTCGATCCTTGATTCACATTTTCTGGGTATCTCTTAGATAGGATCTTTTATTATAGTTTATATTCGCACATCCCGCACCTTATTTGATCGCTTTCTGACATTCACAGTACCGTTATTTGCCTAGGAGTGTCTTATCAAAACATGAATCACGTAAACTGTAGGGATGCTATGTCTAAAATAGAGAAAGGACAGGAAGAGAAAAGGGTCTCGCACTCGTGATCTTCTTCTCCTGAACGCTTCCATCTTCCTTCCCTTGGACTGTATTCTTCCATGTGATGCTCCTCCTCCTCTGGAATGCTTCAAGAAAGAGCAGACAGTGAGGATTTACACTAAAAATTTACAAAAATGTTAGACAGCGGACCAAAATGGAAGGCCTGAACGGTACTTTAAAAATTAATACCTTCCTAATTTCAATTCACTTTCCTATAATAAGAAGTAATAAGGATGGAAAAGAAACGTAAGACTTATGAGGGACATATAAATTTTGGAATAAAAGCTAAAAAAATTAACCCAAGACATAGTAAAACAATCGTTATATATCAGCTACAGAACTGAAGGCATTGAGGTGTTATTCATTAAAGCAATGCCAATTACCAACCAACGAATCGAAGGAAGTTCTTTCTAGTAGTGGGTTGTGATGGGCCGGGACATATGTTCTAACTTAAATATTCTAAACTCTAAGAACCCCAAAAATTGCCAATGAAAGTCATGTTTTTATTAGTTTCTACAGAGAAGCGCATCTATGGACTTTCAGAAATAATTACTATTCTATTCTACGTAATTTTGCGTGATAATTACGCCTGAAGATATGATAAAATAAAAAATATTTCAAACAGAATGATTTTCGTCCATTTTTTTCAAAATTTTATTTAAAATTCTACATTTCAAGGGAACTGAAGATATGCTACTCCTTATTAAATTGATTTAATAACATTTATATTAGTTTAAGAAATTATATTACAACTGTTCAAATACTGAAGTGGCATCGTCGACATCAAATGTGCACTGAGAATACCAAATCGCAATACGAACCCAAATATTATATTATGTTTATTATTAATGTCTATTACAGTTTATGAATTATTAACCTTTCCTTTGTTGGTATAGTTTCGTCAGCCATGCATTTTCTTTTCTGAATATGCTTATAATGCATGCTTATAGTCCTTCCTCGGATTAAACTTTATTTCACCTACACCTAAGTCTATATTTATTCTCACGTTTATTATTTTAAGCTCATGAATAAATGCTAATTTTATCGAGGTGTAAAGGAAAACATAAATATATATGGAAACAATAATTATTTTGGAAAAACAAATAGTTTGGCTACAAAAAAAAACTGAAATTAAAGATGGGGAGAAATCTGTGATTTGAATGCGAAATGGAATCATGAAATACGTAGGGAAGTTAGAGAGACATTAGTTTAAGTAAAATAAAATTTAGAAATCTGATTGACATGTTAGAAGTTAAAAAA
The DNA here is from genome assembly GCA_000376725.2 of Ladona fulva. Taxonomy (NCBI): domain Eukaryota; kingdom Metazoa; phylum Arthropoda; class Insecta; order Odonata; family Libellulidae; genus Ladona; species Ladona fulva. The sequence goes on from KZ308307.1 coordinate 381,891, forward strand.
TAACTAAAGTAATTCAATCGAATGAAATTCTTCCAAACGGTACCCTAAAATTCTAGGCTTTGAGAGGAACTTGGCTCACCGGGGGAGAAAGATGGAGCAGCTCTAACGCGATTTACTCTCGTCAGCGACCGAAAACAAGTGAGCATACAAACTCGCATGCGCGAGTCCGTGGTTTCTGTGGGTTTAACTTTTATTTTCCGATAGACCGATCGGTTTAGTGGGAAAGACTATCGCAGGGGAGCACGCGTCAATTCCTGTAGGGAAAAAGCGTCCCCATGGACCCTCCTTAGGTTATCAAAAAGAGCCCTTTACGTTCAACTGTCTCTCTTGACAGCAGAAATTATTCAACACTATTATTCTCATACTGTAATACATTCTACTTCATTGACGCTCATACTGAAGACATAGTACCCGAACACTGCTTTCGGTTATTTTTTTAAATTTCGTCTATGACAATTCAGTAATTTCTGGCTAAGGCTCTCTGAAGTAACACTGCTAAGTCTCCAAATATTTAAACGGCAAGGTTTTAAATAGAATGATGCTACTACTGTCTCTTAGCATGAAAAGTACATCATTTACTATACACAACATCTACATACACATGCATCTACAAATTCTTAATGTTTCTGCTCCATACTAAAAACTGTAATACACTATAGCTTACTAATCCAGTCTTTTAATCTCGAGTTCAATTATTTTAAACAGAGAAAAGACGGACATGAATAAAGTCTGACAGGACCAGGTCTCGAACCTGGAGTCTTTCGCTTTCTGGGCAAATACTTCAACCAATTTTGCTATCGAGCCAGAACATCATCCAAAGCCAACGTCCTCGTTGGGATTGGGAATTTTCTTAGATGCACGCCTTCACATGCATAATTACCTTTACCCTTTTCCTAGCATTTTAAACAGATTTTACGCAATACACTCCATGACCTTCTTGTCAAAATTGACCTATCTCTACCGTGACACATGAATTAATAACTTTTAAGGACAACATACACCAACATCTATGCAAGAAAAAAATGATCTTCAACGTTATACTTCATTAAGTTTAAAATAAAAATAACCTCGTCTCTTAAATCTAGAAGAACATTTAGGCCGTTTTTATGTTTTCATAGAACATTCTATCTAACCATCCAACCAAGAATATAATTGTAATATAAATTAATCACTATGATGAATTTAAATATTAATTAAATAGAAATATACTTATCAAGGAAGAGATATTAATAAATTGCGAGTGTAAGAAATATTAAGTCAATAAGTAGGGGAAGCACGAATTGTAATACAACTTGTGTATGTACTAGAATAGTAAATCTTCATTTTCCGAAAAGACCATTAATGTTATCCACTAAAAAGGTATTTTTTTAAATAACTCACGTAAATAATAAATGCAAAATTCTTCTAACGAGTCCACCATCTGGTATTATTTTCCTGGAAGCTTCACAAAGTCCTCGCAGAATACATGCTCGTCCATCCATTCCGTGACTGTAAAACGGCATCACAATATAGTTATCGAATGCTAAATTATGAGCACATTTAGTCTTAAAATTACATTTTTATAGAAGTCATTCATAAGAATTTATTAAGCCTATACTTCCAAATCTACTCATTAGCTGCTTTCATTCTCTTTCTCTGATTCCTAGACACCAGCCTTTTGGTCGAATACTGCTTTGATCAATTTGATTTTTTTAATGTTTCACTGCAATAACTTGCCGTGTTCATAAATTACCTCCGAGTTGAACCTAATGAAGGACTGAAATGCCTCTCGTAAAACGTGGCGAACGCGGCTTTTAGAAGATTTTGGGCTTGTAGTAAAACTTCTATCGAGAGTCCTTCATCGATAAAGACCGCTAGAAAGGAGGCTTTAAGAGGATTACAATTGTTGGGATAGCTCGTACCTTCAAGATAACTTCGTTATAGTGAAATATGACCATCCTTGGGGGAATGCTCAACATTACAATTTTTTTAAGTAGAGCTTTTTCATTGATAAGGATTAATCTTTGGAGTAATAATTTCAAAGACGAAACGTCCTTTTAGCTCTAAAACTGTTATCTTGAACTTATTTGGCGTTGCAAGATCGAATAACCATCGATACATCATTAAGAGTTAATGATTTAAATTTATAGTTGACCAAAATTACGAGTTACTTTCGCCGGAAAATTTCATTTCCCAATTTGGCATCTATTAGTTTTCTTTATGGAAATCAAATTCTTCAAATTCAAGCACGACGATACTGTGTACCATCGATGCTGAATCATAAAAATTCCTTTAGGTGATTGATCACGCCGATGAAGCCTAGGCTGATATTCACAGCGACGGAAACTTGTAAAATTTCCCGTTGGAAGTCGTCAAGGATTAAAAGGTTTGATTTTCGTCTTCAGAGACTACAGAAGTGTATCTCTAGCAAAATAAAACAACCTACATTGGCAGATGAATGATTCTTAAAATGTTGGTAACTTATAACAGATCTTCAAGTTTATTAATTCTCCAATATTTTGACAGAAATGGTGAAATGAGTTGAATCGTTTCCTCAAGAATTTCAGTACTACGCCAACTAATCAGAATCTAGAAATTTAAAAAAATCGTCTCCGACAAAACTTAGCAATGAGTACTAAAAATTAAATTCTGTAAATTTTTAATAGCTTAATGAAGAAAAAGGAGTATAGATAGATACGCTAGGTTCTATCATAAAATTCACGACCAAGGCTATTCGATTCTTGAACTTAAACTGTTTGATTTAGACTGAAAATATACTCACTACAGCATCATATCTTCAACATCTCTAAACAGCTCTCTCCTTTGAAAAGAGCGGGAAAAAGGAAGAGAATTGGTGGCGTTCTTCGGGAGGTCCCAGGCAGCTCGGAAACCGTTTGCGTAAGCCAGCCACGTGGAAGTTGGAAACAGGACGTACTTGAAGTTGATTCGAAGCTGTGAATGAGTGGAAATGTTCCTTACTTAACTCGTATAATGTCCAATGGCATTGAATCAACCAGAATCACTATCTGCGATTTTTATATTATTACCTCTACTGGAATTTGTAATTACTCTGTCATTAGAAACGATAGGTAGGTTAGAAAGATTATGATAATAATGGATATATGTGACTAATAAAAATGTTTAATATTTAACATGTATCTAATTCTTTATTATTATTTCTATAATTATTAACGTTTGTAATTCGTACCAAATTAATCATTTATCCACTACGACTTTCAAAATAAAAGTTGATGGAATCATATACAATTTAATGTATGCCATTTTTCTTTCATTTTCATGAAGTAAGCAATTCTTTATGCGAAAAATATTTAGAAATGCAACTCTTCCTAACAACTCCTCACTGAAAACATTAATTTAACTTGATTATAATGAAGTAATTTTAAAGCCAAATTCTGTATATGATTAAGCAAAGTTAAACTCCACAACCATAAAAAATCGGCTGATCCGAACCAATACGTATTTCGCCCTCAAAGAAAGTTTCATCGGGGGTAAAGAGTGAATTACTTTTTACTCTTTACCCCTGATAAAGCTCTTTTCGAGAGAAAAATATATATTGGGTGGAATCAGCCAATTTTTTATGGTTGTGGTGTTTTGTTTAATGTTTCTGCCATCGATGGCCAATGTCATCTTATCTGTATTTGATATATGATTTACAGTTTTATTTTTAAAGAATTTTTTCATCAAAACAAAAACTTATTAACTACTTTTCAACAAACCGTAGGGGAAAATAGATACACTTAATTTAGGATAAATACTTGAAATGTAAATTAAAACTCCCTTTTCTAAAGTTATCATATCCACACGAATGTTTAAACGTATAAAACCCCTTACTTTTTAAACAAGGAATAATACTTCATATTCAAACAGAAGCTCGCATGAAAATCCCCTCCACACAAAAAACTCGAAACCTACAGTCACAAACAGAAACCACCTCGAAACCACCGCGGTCAGTCTGTGATTCGAATACAAAACCCAACGAATAAGGACCTTTCGGAATAAAAAAATATATACCTCCATAAATCAAGAACGTTTATTTACAAGGCTCATTTCAAATAAAGGATTCATGAGAAATGAGGCCTCAATAATAACTGGTAGTAAATGAAATTCTTCAGATAGTTATAATGACACTTTGCAATTGAAGCTTCAATTTCGAGAGTAAATTGCAAAACAAAAATACAAAAACTTGTCATAATATTTATTAATGGAAACTTCGAAAATAAATTACTCTATAATTTAGTTATAAACAATTTCTTGGTCAACGAAAAAATGATTTAGATTCCACAAAAGGATGTCATTAAATTTAAGTAAAATACTAAAAAGATTAGAAAATCCATAGAGCAGAAGGATGAAGTTAAGGATATTCATTTAAAATAACAAACTAAATTAAATAATAATAGAAAAATTATATTAAGAAATAATAAAACAAATTCATCAATGTAATATTTTTATGACGTTTACGTATTTGTAAAATAAATGAATATCGTCGTTAAATCAAAGGAAAGGAACTAAAAAATCAAACAATCATAGGACAGATCCAATAAAGGACTTTTCATTAGCATTAAGGACGGCATCTCTACTCCGTACTCTTTAACCCTTGAAACTCGAATACATATTAAAGGAAGGCGTAAATTCTAATACTACTGAACTTTTCTACTAAAAGTTTAAAAATTGACCATTTTTTTACATACCCTCCGGCCGTCGGGAAGAGGATTTTAATTGAGCCGTACGTGAGGGGTAATAAGTAAAGTAATAATCTTCGCGCACGGTAAACACAGCTATTCTTAATGGCGAACCGTCCATGACTATGACATTCGTTCATCACGAGGGATATCACCGTCTGGTGCAGATCAACTCGAGGAACTGATGAAGATGAATACGAACTGATCGTAATCTTTGAGTCGAAAGGGAAAATGATCGCCTCTATAGAAAAGTTCTCATCCCTCGTCAACGCATCGACTCACCGATGCTTTGCTTCCATCTGGAAAGGCCAAAGTCCTCCGTAGCCGGGGCTTCGGCTTTTCTGACTCTTGACTTCCTGATATTGCATTTGGGCAGCCGATCGCCCCTTCCCGGATCTCCGCCACGCCACTGTCGTTCTTGCCATCGTCCCTTACGCGGGACGCGACAGGGCGGTCCGTGACGGACGAGGAGACGGGGGGCAGATCGGATCTGTTTGTGCTCATGACGGACACCATGAGGAGCAAAGTTGGGATGAAAAGGATGAGGAAGAGACAGCTCCGGGAAATAGAGGTTCCTTTGGGAGACGACTCCAAGGTGACGACTTCCATGACGAATGAATCGAGGTGACGACTCCTCTTCAAACTCCAAGGAAAACGATGAAGAGAAATCCTTAGAATCTCGCTAAACAGGGCTGATGTGCCTGTATTGGAAGAGTACGATTGTCAAACGAATTTGCGAGAAAGCTGGAAAATGTCAATAGATCAGCGATTAATTAATCTAAGTTTTACAGAATTGAAAAATAGAGATAACAAATTTTACAATCAGCAAAAAATTTAGAAACGCTGTAAAATTTTCAATAACCGTATAATTTGCTAGAAAAATATCTAAAAATTGATGATACATAAATAAAGATTTGGAAAACTATATAGATGTATTTAAGGTGTTAGAGGATGCAAACAAATGGGACTTCATTAGTAATTAAAAGATATCACCATAGTAATAAAAACAGTAGAGCTGATGTAAAAAAATCTGCGAGAACTTATAACCAAGTATATCTAATGAATTATCAATTTATTATGTATTTTTTCATGATATTAATGCTTGTGGGATTAATATCCTAAACATTCACTGCTGAGAGCGTTTAAAGGCGCTGTTCTTACGTAATACGTAAACATTTTTTACATACTCTTCCTAATTGGCTGCATCTTTTACCTTTAAGATTTCATATACCTATAAAACAGTATTAACTGAATTTTACATAACTTCCCAATGTGTTGGACAATTTTCGCTTAAACTGGCTTAATCTCTAGAAAATAAGACAAGAATAACAGTTTATTCTTTTAAATATCAATTTCTACCTATTGCTCACCGTTTTCCCAGCTCATAGAAACACACCAAGCTATGGTATGCATAACATATTAAGATGTAATATTAAACATTATTATGAAGTTAAATATGATACGAAATTATTAAAAAGAACTGCTGACAGCGTGCTAAAAATTTTAGACCTTAACAAAATCTTGAATGCTATAATTGAGTTTTCTACCCATTATACCTTCACCCAACGATTGGAAGTGAAAACATGTTTAAAAGTATTTATGATGACTGCTTTGCCTAGTGATAATTTCTTCCAACTTAGCAACTGATGCATCAGACGTACCGTTACAGTTAAACGGTATACTTCTTAACGACTCCGTATTTGCTTTGAAAACAGCTCTCATTCCGTTAGAAAATCGTATCTCAAAAAGCGCTATTCTTCTCCCCTCCATTAAAATTTGAATTTCTTGATTGAATTCAATGATTAATTCATTCATCAATGAGAGATTTCGTTCTTTATTATAAAGAACTGCATATGCCAATGTAATAGGTAAAAGCTCTGCAATTAGGAGCGACATTTACTATGAATAATTAACAATAGTTTTAGTTTAATAACCTTAATATGCCCGATCTCAAGTAACATAGCTTATTTTCAGCTGTAACTCTGGTTCTTCTAACATCTCTCAATAAACTAAATTATACAGCGAATAAATTGATAGCCCCATACCGTCGAACTCCTTTGTATCCAGCATTTTCATTTCTTACGTTTAATATTTAGCATGTAAATTTTGTGGTAATTGATCATTAATATGTCTTGACTTGACATGATGTTTATTTATGCTGGGCCAGATGAAGCCGAGTGACCCCCTCTTCAGTAATGAGAATCTGTGACGTGTTTTGGATAATAACAATTATTATAAATATTTTAGAAGAGCGGTCACGGTAAAAATTACTAAGAAGATGTGTCCATCTGACATTATAGGTTCATTTCTATATCTGCCGTATTATCAGGGAGGTCACATAAAACTCATTACATTCTCAAAAATATTTTCTCTTTGGATCGATATAAAAACCGCAACCAATTAATTTTCTTCCTTATCCAGCATAATATAATTCTGGAAACTTAAGTTGTTTTAACATGGCAATATTGTAGAAAACGTATAAATACGTATAAATTCACACTACAGATTATATTATTCCAAATATATTATAAAACTTCGACGTTTTATATAGAACTGAAATAGCTTTCAAAGCTATCCCGCTCTCAAGCCAGATAGTCGCTTCATTTACGTTAAAAAATATGCCCCCAAACCAATTGCGCCATTGGGTAGCGTCTGAATTTGGCGACGGCGAAGGATTATGTGGAGTTAAAATGGGCAGAGAGATGAATACAGTGGAGGGTACAGAGGTCAAACAAGGCAAACATGTCTGATTCTGGTGTGCATGTGGCTCCTCGTGACAGATGAATATTAAAGAAAGTGAAGGGAGGCTGTGAAAAGGGAGTCCGACAGCGTGAACGAGTGAATCAAATATTTAGATAAGAGCATACCGATACGTGAAGCGCTGAGGACGTGGGATGAAACGGAGCTGAGTGCGGTGACACTTTAAAAGTTGATTGATATGTCTTTCATAGGAGGGGATCCCCAAATCAAAACGCATTTGGTGCACAATTGAATTTCTCATTTTCGGTCCGATAATACGGAGAGTTGATTCAAATGACATTTCATATCACCGCGAAAATGATTGGTGTTCGAATCAAACTGAAAACCTGGATATATTTGAATGGAGCGATGTAAATCACAATCCTGGAATGATAGGTAGATATACCCATCGGAATATCAATCAAATGTACTGATTCTAATGGACTGTACTGTGAAAATTAAATAAACTTCTTCGTCATTGAATACGTGGAATTGATAACAGATTGTGTTCCATGAAAAACATTAGCACAAAGGAACAGTAAACATAACATGTGTCGAAGAAACTAAGTTTATCAGATATAATTTGCAGAAACCAATAGCTGGATATTTATTTCCACTACAATTCTTTTTCGCGGATAAATGATTAGCAACAAACCATCTTAATAACATTGCCGATCATCAAATGCTATTGCTGAAAATTTAATTGCAAAAATACTTACTTATTAACTACTTCTATCTTATATAAAGGATTTTTACCCATATTCTTCATCTATTTCATTTTCTAATCATAAGTAAATGATAAGATAATGACACCAACATTTTTAGCATCACCTCATTTACCTATGTAAAAATTAGATCAAATGCAACTATAAACTTGGTAATCTATACGGAAACTTTCTTCAGATGTGACCGGAAAATTTTTTAAACACCTATGCAATACGGAGTTATATAATTTCAGAAAAAAACTGCGTCCCCTCAAAAGAAAGGTATCCGTGGATGTGTTGCAAGACAGAGAAGTTAAGGCAAAACTTGAGATAAATTCATTGACTGCGACTTGAGACGTTTATGATCAAAACTTTGTGACTCATGTAGAATGACATTGTATACTGTTGACATTTGTGAAAATTTTCCATATAGAATCCGCTGCCAGAAAGGAAACCTTGATTATTTTGTCTAGGGAAGGACAACGAGTTCGCAGCAAAACCCGTGTGCGTACTCCCTGACACATTCCACGGCTCACTGGGGGCTTACGTAAACATAAATGATAGAGCCCACTGAACAGAACATCTCAGAAACACAATGCATGGGGAATAAAAAAGGGATTTATATCCAAATCCAGGACGTAGTACCCCGAATAAATCTTCCGAGCTTTTTCCAAAAACACGGAATTAAAATCTAAAAACGATGTTTGGTACAACTTCGATTTCCCTACTGAAAGGACAATGACGGGCGTTAAAATCATCCGATAACGCATATCTGATGAGAGCAATTCCTCGTCTCTTGTCACTTACCGAATTCAAAATCCGACGCACGCGATGGTTCTCTCCAATCACTCGCGTGTTATTCTCTGCCCGCCTGCGTGCGGAAGGCACGCGAGTTGCCTGCTCTGTCCCACGTGATCGAAAAAGCAAACCACCTCCCTCCCTCTTTTTGCCATTAGGACACTTCTGTTCGCCCACGCCACCTTCCAAAAGAGAACCTCTCATTTTGGAATCCACTATCGGCTCCCGAGTGGAGAATATGTATTGGCTTTCCCTCTTCTAATTCCGCGAGCATTGAATTCCCATCTAACGCGGGGGGAGGCTTCTTCATCGAAAATCGAATCGGTCCATTATTGTAGGAGCAGGGAATTTGCCTTTGGTGAATGTTTGCACAGAGAGGTATTGGAATTTTGGAGGCGTGTTTTATGGATCCTGGGATCAGATACGTAAAGTACTAACCCTTTCATAGTAATTGCCGAAATCACGGAAAAATCTTAATCTTGGTCTTTGAATGTTCCCTATTAAAGCTATTATTACTTAAACACAATCTAAGATTTCATTTTAACTCCGATTAACCAAATTCTTGGAGCTGTTATTTAATCTGAGACATCAAAGTGAAGTTACCTATTCAGACAGATTTGGGTCGCAGTATTTAAATTCTTGGCACAATTAATTTTACCCCAATATTCATTGTAAATATATATTATAGTCAAAAATTATCAGACGAACCCGTTTAGACAAACAAGAAGGCTTTACAGGAGCTGAGCAAAACCATAATATTTTTAATTATCGCAATGATATGTTAATTTTCAAACGTACTTATGATATTATACCTACTTATCATTACTGATTGTGAGAAATATTAAGAAATCCTTTCTAGTCTGTGGCTGAGATTACCTTAATATTTTGCATGACTTTTACATGTAATTTCTATAAATTACATAATATATTACTCCTATATAATATCATACTCTATTGTAAGTCATACATTGTAACTTTAGTGTACCTATGCTAAAATCTCTGCTATAAATTTTTACAAGCAAAGATATTTCTCACAAATCTATTATTTCCTTTCGTTTTTCAATTTTTGGGAAATATTACATCGACTTAAAGGTTAAAGGTGGTTTGTTGGCCAGACCTCAACATATAAAGGGTTCATCAATTCTTAATCGTCTTTCCACGTTATTTTTTCCTTAACAACGAGAAATTGAAATTTTTTGCATGAACATACTAATTGCGAGATAATTGATTTTATAGAGCAATTGACTTGGAGATGGATAATAAGACTTAAATATATTGGTTTGAGAATAAAAGGCTCTATACATAGACATGGACTATCTGCTTGGACTTGGATTAAATTGTTACTTCTCCTCTTGCATTTAACTAACTCTATGTGAGTTTTAATGCATTATGCATTACAAAGTCACAGATATCGTAAAAAGGTAAACAATTGCACAGATATCAAATAAAGAGTAAACAATTTAATTTCTTATCCAATGTGTAGTTTGTCGCTTACTCACTATATTCTTTGCATGTACTCCCTTTTTAATTGACTTCTTTGCGATTAATGTAAACCTTCGCAACTCATCTAAGATTCTACCATTGAATACGGTTTAGTTAACTCCCAATTAAACTGACACAAACTTTATACGAGACAATCATCATTTCACTTGCATCTCCTATTTGCTACTTATATTTGAAATTATTTCCTGTCGTCATACTACCCTTTACCGTTCTGTCGTTATTATTTTATTCTTTCTCCATGGCCATCGATCCACTCTAAATTGACTACTTCGCTGCATTTGAAACCCTCAATAAGAAAAATTCCAAAATATTGTCGCCATTTAGTTTTCTAGAATTTCATTGGATATTCCTTTGATGAAGCCAAAACATTTCGACAAGTATTTTCGAAACTATGACAACGAGCGACGAATGAGGTGAAGTTCTACTACACTTTGAGACAACAAAGGAGTGGTGTCACCAAAATGGAGTACTTGGTGAGCCTTCCTCAAGCCAAGTCTTTGGGGATGCAAGATGTGTCGTATCATGGTATGATAAAAAAACAAGTCTCTGTGGAACGGTCAATAAGAAACATAGATGAAATTGAGACAAAAACTTGAAGAATAGCTAGAGAAAAAAGCAAAAAATAAGTAAATAGGATTTCTTCGATATGTAAAAATCATAACCCAAACAAAATTTCATTTTTTATTATTTTTGACATGTACTCACGTAAGAGAAGTTATAAATCTCAATTTCTATCTCGAAATATGTTTATAATAGTGAGGAAAAATATTTATATTCCACAATCTTTTTATCCTAATCATTTCAACTTCACGATTATATTACACGTGCACATTACAATGCAATTTATTTCGAACATACACGCGTTAAAGTTTATGCCTTTTTTTCAGAAAACTGAGGTCTTTAAGTAAAAGCTAAATTCCACACGGAAAATTATAAAATATGCTTTGTAGCTAAATATAGTTTAATTATGCCATGATATATGTTTCTGATCAAACTGGAATGTCTATACGTTTCGATGATTAAAAAAACTGCTACCTTGAGAAAGAGAATGGCAAACAAAAATATTCTTCTATATAGAAGTATATTTACTTCCATAATAGATAAATAGAGAATTTTCTAACACCTCATATTCTAAGCATTTAATAAGTAATACTTGTACTTCCTTGTCCTCTAAAATGAACGTAAAATGAAGAATGTACCTAACTGATTGATATAATTTTTAGTATAACCGTTGTTTTATTTTCAGAAAGACATTGTTTGAGATCATATCAGTTTATCTTAGACTACTTTAATATTAAAAAAACATTTGAAGCAATACTTTCAATTTGTTTCTAATTCTAACTTTATACACGCGAACGAAGCAGTTCTATTCGTTCGAAAATAGGATTTCTTCCGCATCGAGATGATAAAACGCACGCTCAGTTGATTGAAAAATAAGAATTTAGTTATAAGCGTGTACCAAACCACTTTGTTAGCTGGTGGCCTCAATAAACATAACAAGGTTTTATTAAATGTAACTTCTATATGGCATCTACATTTTTTAAATTATTCATCCAATGAAGGTGAAATGTGAATGTATGTATGTACACAAAATGTCTCATATACAGCCTATTTGAAAGGTTTTCCCAAACGTAAGAGTAAAACTGAATATTGTTTCCATGCAACATTATTTATTCTTTCCATCTTTCATGGACATTGTATTAAATATTGGTTGATGTATAATAACCGGAGAAACTCTATAAGAACATAAATCCGATGGGTCAAAAGGAGGATATGACTTCTTGTAACATAAAAACTTTCATAAATCAATGAAGGAATATCTTCAAAAATGTACCCTTTTCGTCAGTACATCTCCGGAGATAAAAGCCTGTTAAAAAACAAACACGTAATTTATCATCTCTTTAATGCAAAAATTAAGCGGGTAGGAAAAAACTTATATTCCATTGCAGACTTTCTCTTCTAACAAATCAAAAGGATAATTAGTTTTGCCTCGTCCTCTGAGACCTCTAGAAGTTTTCCCTTTTTAATAAGCTTTTGCAAATTTGAAAAATGATGAGACCTGAAAGGTTCTGCTGATCTGACATTACATCGCTTATTTCATTCTCAATGACGGGTAAACTTGTACTAACATAATGGGCGAATTGAGTTTTAATTGGTAGTTATTGCTAAATTCATCTGATTTTCCCAAACTTCTATCATATCCGATGTTATTGGCTGTTTTAAACATTCCATAATCAGAAAATGTCAATGGAAATGAATTCCTTTGAAAGATGGACTAGGCATATGTAATATCATTACTTGGGCATTAAAAAAATGAAATGGTAGTATACATAATAGTTGAAAGAAAATTAACGAACGATTCCCTAAAATTTAAACCCGCTTAGCTTACTTTCCTTGAATTAAAGACTTCCATCATTATAATCATACTACATTGTTGAACTTAGGAATTAACTATCATGTTTAATTTTTCTAGCAGGTAAATGTTTAAAATCCTTATAGTTTCCAAATAGATGGGCCTTCATTTTAACAGGTGTGAAAAATAGCGACATAACTGGGACTTGGACTCTAACCCAGGTCTCCCACTTCCCTTGGCAGGTGTTTTAACCGCTGAACTACCACGACGCGTCTACTCGTTTCCACACCATTTGTGAGCAAAGCGAGTAGCCTTCAGCAACCTGTCCTGAAAGTGGAAGACCTGGGTTCGAGTACAGGTCATGTCGTTGTTTTCCACATCTGCTCCTCCTTGGGTTTTTTAGTTGCCCGGCTTTCCTTGGAATTTTAATTACTTTTCCCTCATTATGAATGAAATGTATTCGTAGTATTTATGAAAAAAAAGAACAGAATGAGTTACCCATATCAAACCTAAAACTTAGGTAAATCACTCAAGAATAAATAGATGTGAGAAACAACGACACGACTGGTACTCGAAGCCAGGTCCCTCACTTTCCGTGCAGGTATTCTAACCACTTGAATTTCATACTGCGATGATTTCACTGAGAGCGAGGCGAGCGGTTCTTGGGTTTTAAGGCGCACAACACTATGTGTAAAGTTGAAAATCTTTTCCTCGTTTGTAAATAACTTAGTTTTAAGAGATAAAGTCATGGATTACTTGGTGATCCACAGAACGTGGATTGAAGTTGAAATGGTTCTGAGATTTGGGTCAAAGGTATATCGAAGAAATAGAAAATTATCTAGCTTCACTGTGGAATATAAGCATCTAATATTTGACATTTGACTATCTAAGCATATATGAAGCCGACAAATTTATTGATTCAATAATGGAACCATATGCTACAGAATACGGTTATAATATCCGATAAATCATGCAACCGAATTTTGGGAGGAAAATTTCAGTTAGAGGTGAGCAATTTTGCCTCAAAAAAATAAACAAAACTTTTAAATATCACTATTGGTGACAAATATATGTAGGTGTTTATTGAAGTGTTTTCAATACATCAGTTTTACCTACCTAATAAATAGGTAAGGAGAAGTTGGCGGACGTAAAATAGCCCGGCAAATCAAGGTAAACTTTTCACAAAAACAAAAGTACATAATGCGCCGGTGTCTCCTCGTGTTTTCAAGAACTCCGTCACCAATCACCACCACTCGTTCCAACACACCGTAGCGATTCTCAAAACAGACACAAAAGGACAAAAACTGCAATAGCACGAGCACGCGAAAAAAAACCCACAGGAAAGAGGAAAGAACATTTTGGAATCGTAAGACGCAAAGACGAGGAGTAAGAATGGGAACATGGAGGCTGTGGATGTCTCCCCTTCCTCTCCAAATTCCGACAGGAAATAAAAGACAAAAAAAACAACGAGCGAGCGCGCGGCGGGCCAAAAAGTCACCTCGTTCCCATGACGACCGAGTCTGGCACCGCACGAGAATGGCTTAGGAAGGGAGGGGTGAAGAAGAGGTAAGAAGACGGGAGGTGGTTGGGGATCGTTTCCGAGGATTCTGCGGTGTTCTGCAGTGAAGGCTGGTAGAGGGTGACAAGGTCAGAGGGGAAAGCGAATTTTTTTGACGCGGAGATAAGTCAAAGGGACCAGAAGCTGCTAACGATGATCGATGCAGTATGATTTATGGATCCGCCACGTTGGAGTATGAGAGAGGATGAGAGGGTTTAAGGCGTCGAGGGATTTGGGAAAAGAAACTCGAAAAGCGCAATTTTTTATTGAGAACACGGTGTTAGCGGAGCTCGGAGGTATGCAAAATTGAGAAGTTCCTCCACCTTTTTCACAATTCCAGCAATATGGACACCATATCGAGGATGCTGGAAGGGCAGGATGGAAACCCGTCGTGGCATACGTCGGCATGGGAGGTGCCTCCCTCATCTGCCGCGTTCCGACTACGCCTCTTGGCCGCCTTCCTTTGACTCTCTCCCTCCAGTTGGGCCAGGAAGAAATCCTGCGGCAAGGGCTCTATAGAATTCCATCCCAGGGTGCCTCGGCGCCATCTTGAGCGGACAGATTTCGACATGTCGGGCCTTTTTCAAAAAGAACCATAATGAGCGAGGAACAATTTTTTAGATATTTATTCATATGCACCGTAAATGTATTCTAATGAAAAGTTTGATACATTTATAACTTAAACTCTCGAGGTCCTCGCAATATTTGCAGTCTGGGTGAATTAGATATTCTTGAATATTTTTACTCGTAAACAAATATATATCTTATTCTCTGATAAACAGATCATCAAAGGTATTCTTCACTACTTGAATTAACCTTAAATTAATCTCATGTGGTACATAAAACCCCAGATGGTGTATTTCCTTTAATAAAACAAAATATGTCAAAGATATCTTACTTATTTTTAGAGAGTATATGTCCTTTAAGCTTTGAAATAAACACTTGAGATTCTCATAAATTTTGGTGAAATTATGAGATTTGGGGATTGTTACCAAAGTTATAAAATTAATTTAAATATTTATATGGTGGAAGCATTAATACCTTTTAAGAATTTAATACCTTATCGTATAGGACGATGTATAACCATTTATAATATGCGAAATAAACATGACGTAATTTACCACATTTTGTGAAGATAGAAGTGGTGTCGAGTTAAAGTTGAGTTTTATTCCTCTCTTACTATATAAACCTGTTGGGATCAAAATTGTGGGCCCCCTAAAAAAATAATAGTCTACACCTTTACCGTTGTAATATTTAAAGATTGTATTCCAGCGCGGCAATACTTTCGCTAGTAGTACAGTAACCCTCTTAGCTAATGACTCGCTAAAACCACTCAAATAAACGATATAGAACCAGGCGTTACTTTGTGATAGTTATTAACGCAAAAAAGCTTCATGAGAGAAAACTTTTACTAGACCACCTAGTAAAAGTTTGATACCATGGATCTTTTTTTAAAGACCACCTAACATTAAAATTGTCATTACCATGGCGAAATTGATGTGCTAGTAACAATTTAGTTTCTATTTTCCATAAACTCGCCGCAGGTTTTACTGAAAATAATTTATAAAATTTTGTAAATTAAATTTAAACAATTTAATCAGATTTGCACCATGCTTTCACCTAAATGTACATGCTTTCACTCGTACATTATGAATGAAATACATGAATTTTAAAAATATTTAATATAATCATTTTAAAATCAATGAATATTTACATTGCTATCGATGAAACATTTATTTGTGCGAAAGTATTTTAGAAGCCTAACTTCCTAAAGTTTTTCTATCTATTTAATTCTGGGAAAGAATTATGGTTTCCCTAAAACCATAGAAAATAATGAGAATTTTTTTTTAATTTCGGAGTAAGTAAAAGAATAAAGACGCGATGACCGTAAACATAGAAATATCGCTATTGTGCAATTAAAATAAATATAGTTAATGCTTAGAAACATATTTTCATGATAGATACTTTTACTTTTATAAAAATTAAGTCTAACATTAATTAAGGTTTCTTCTGATGTGCCGTGAGCAAGAATTTTACCTGCTGCATAATTTCGAAGTGCATAATGTGCATTCAATATTGCATTATATATACGTTTTAATTCCAAGTTATTTTTTCCGTATGTTGAATTTCCTCTAGAAAATATTGTTATACGTTTCATCATATATTAGTTTCATTCTAAATAGCTATATCTACATTTTCAAATAGAATCTTCTCTTGAGGCTAGAAAACATATGGTTTAGTGTACTCCAACCATTGACCTCATGTTATCATTTTAATTAATTCATTCATTAAAGTTAGCCTAATAATGTGATGGCTACGTTATTGATTTTACTGCTCTATTAGAATGTTACATATTTATATAATATGTTATAGTAAAATAATACAGCAATAATTATAGTAAAACGAAGTTATTGTCCATTACGATTCAGATATGTTCTAGCTTCAACAATGCACTATTACAATACAGATAACGCCGTTATGAATTATATATTATCACTTAAAAGTTAGTCAATACAAATTTACATTTATAACAATCGTTTCTTACTTCATATCCCTTACATATTAAAGTATTTTTCAGGGATCCAGAAAGGTCTTCTGCTGTCTTGTGTGCGAGTACATCAAAGAAAATTGAACAGCACTACCTAAGCGGATAATTTCTCTGGTAATTACGGCCTTACCAGGCTTCCGCATAGCAACATTGGTAGCACGTTCGCCTTCGGCGGAGCGGTCCCGGAGGGGGGGTATATAAGCGAAACGACCTCGGTTGTAGAGTTACTTTTAATAATAGTACTACTGCATTTCCAAAAAAGTAATCGAGTGACATTTAAGAGATTTTATCTTTAAGAGAGGAAAACTTCAATGTCTTCATTCTCTATTTAGAAAATATTTTATATCGGAGTTTTGCAATTAAGTATAACTTTCCAAATCCATCGCGGACCGTATGTTGTAAAGTGGTGTTATGTACAAACATTGAGCAATTATCTCCCGGAAGAAGGATGTATAAATATTTATACATATTCACAATATATCCTGGGAACTGAAGGAATGGAAAGAGAATGAAGGAGTCCCTGCGCCCGGTTCAAAGGTCTTTACTCCCGTGAAACACCGTGGAGATGGAAGTCCCCGACGTCATCAAAATAGTCGTAGCACATACTAGTGGACCTTTCTCGAAAGAGGATGAAGAAGGAGCATTTTCCAGGAAGGAATGAATGAATAAAATAGCGGAAGTGCTTCTCCCAGTGGAGTATGCGTGAATTTATTTGAACGCATTTTAAGGCGATGCGGATGTTGGATAGCGGAGAGAAGAGAGCAAAACGTCCACACGGAAGGCTATCCTTCAAGGAAAGGCTTTCTTACGACCCTGTTTACAACGTCTTTTCCCCGATAGGGTAATAAATACGAAGTGAGTTTTTAAGCTGTTGCCGTTTTAGCATGATGTTATACAATAGTGATTACATTGAAAGATCTTGAAGTTTATACATAAATTTATATGATTTTGTATGGATAACACCTTACCCAATTCCAGTATAATCTTACAAAGTTGCAATTTTTGCTATAAAAATTATTCCAAATTTAGTTATATTTGTAACTTATCCGATATCAAATACGACCACTCATTGAAATTTTTCTTGTACCGGCTTAAGCTAAATTACGCTTCTCTAGCTACTCTCTACATATGTAGAATAGCTGGAGAATGTTTGCATGTATTGTTTTAAGATGTATTTAGCTATTGGTTCCCGTGTACGAGATTGTTACCGTAAGAGGTTTTAATTAAAGTAATTGCGCAAAAACACCGAATATTTATAATATTTATTTAAGAAATTTGAAAATTAAAATGGAAGAATCATGACTGTCTTTCGAAGTTAATGGAATTTCTATTGCAGCTTACCGGTCATAAGGCCAACGACTTAAAGTTGAGAACCCACAAGTGTAATATTTATCGAATATCCCAGTCAGCTGTTTAGAAGTATCACCGTCAATACGAAGAAAACTAAATAAATAATTATGTACTAGGAATATCGTGAATGGATATTTAAAAGCGAATGATACCTGCATTTCAATCTTTTCGCTAACAGAATTATTTACGAAACGGTTATTGCCAAATTAAAGTATGAGTTATTAAATGTCATGGAAATATCAGAATGATTATCATCAATTTCAAATTCCTGCTAAGTACGGAAAAAATAATTAATTGTAGATTGAAGATTTGGACGAACAAAAAATCAATTGAGTTTACTTAAAATATAAAAAAGACCTACCCGATAAACTACCCACCCGATGAATATTATTATTTAAAATTTAACCCGTAAACTCCCTTCTGCCAAAATATTAAGAATTGATGAAAAATCTGTGAATGGTATCTATCTGTGTCTATTTTTTTGTAAACGTTATCATAAGTTAGTCACCAGCATGAAATAGTTTATGGAAAATACATTTATAACTTAAATCGTTTTCTTCCGAAGCTCTCAGAACAACGGACATAATGCTTTAAAACTTCTCCGAAGTGATAAAGTGCAAGTCGGAGTCGATTAAAATTATTTTCTCATCGCCTATGAAGGAATGAAATAGCTTTCTGTATAAGAATCAAAAAGTTTCTCCGCAAGAAAAACTTCGGCTTCGTTGTTTCAGAGTTTTATTTTTCTTCGGATTCCCTGATTATGGCTCGAGCGAAATTTCGGACCTGGTGACTCACCAAAGTTTTGGAATGGAAAATTTTCGAAATTCTCTTCGTGATTCACCGCTAAATATTCAAGTCGAGAGATTGGCAGAAAGAAAAGGGAAATATAAGGTATGAACTTTGAAAGGAATTTTCTTTGATCCAAAGAAACCACAAAGTACATAAAAGAAACACAAATTTAATAGGAGCTTCTTTGAAGACTCTCAAACTAATCGAGCCTTAGTGGATAATAATGAAAAATCAAATATTTACCTTAGTAATTGACCGGTAACTTCAAATATGGGAATAATCGCGGAAATCTCTAATTCATGATTTGCTCCATCCTAAAAGTCAGTTTCTTATTATTACAAAAGCGATTTATAAAATCTGAAAACAAAAAGTTGGATGTGCCCTAATAATGAGCAATGATCAAGCCCTTTTCTAGAATACTGGAAAAAAATAGGGCGATCTCAGTTCAGATTAATCAAAGCTGGGCCTTACAGTAATCCCTGGAGAACAGGCAACTTTTGTCACCCGCATACCTAAATGTAAATCTATTTTACATGTAAATAATCAACATGCTAAACCTAAGAGAAAACCAAAAAGGAAGCGGGACACGTAAGGAACTACGCTGTACGTGGGACATAAGGCTGGATGCGGAACTCTCGCTGCTAAATCAGTACATCTTTTCTACCCAATGTATATTCTCCGTACGGCTGCAGAGTGACAACAGCAAGGGAATCTCTTTCTACATTAACTATTTTCAGACCACGTTCTTTTTACGTAACTCTCCAACTACTGTTAACCATTTTAAGCTGCTGAAGATTGGAAAACGATTACCTAAATCCATATACACATATAGATACAAATAATTTATATATAAATAACTATTGACGATTTATTTATTTATCCGATGGAAATTCATTGCCAACAGTGCGTTTACGAAATAATTTCTTTTTAAAATCGAAAGATAAAGAAAAGGAACTATTTTAACCAGTTCAAACCTTTTAACCACAGAAATGTACCTATTTGGATATAAAAATGGAAAATGTTTATAAACTCACGTAAATAATATGTGAATTATTTCTCCGACCAATCCGTTGTGGACCATGGGGGTATCTGCAACTTCACAAATTGCTCTCAATATGCAGGCTCGGCCATCAATGCCTTTCCTAAAATTAATAAGAAAACATTTAAAATGTTAACAAGCCTAACAGAAGCGTACGAAGAGTTATCTAGTAATTAGAGTTTTAAAACTAAAAATAATGAAATACATCAGAAAAATGTTTTATACACACAGGAAATAAATATTTATTCTTCTTACGGCATCACTCTAAACAATGATGTCATTATCAATTAAATAAATAGTTTTGTTTACTTTATCCACGCAAAACAGTTATCTTGACTGATATTATATTATATTTCCAAATTGTTTATTTTTCGATTAAAGATATTTTCAAACATAGAATTAAATGAATTCACGAAATGGTTATTGTCAACTACAATTGCCGACAATTTAATCACGTAGGCTTTGCTCCCTTTACTTATTTATTAATACTAGCAGAATATTACTGAAATTGACCTAAGTAAAGCGAACCTTAACTACTATGAGTATTCTGAATTACTTTTCGTTCTCATTTAAGGAAATAAACTCAAGCGAGAATGTCAATTTCCAAAAAATTTCTAATACACAGATATTTAAATATCTTTTGATGGTTTTTGGAGTTTGTTTTCTTATTTACTACAATCTTATGTACAATCAGTGGTCAATTTTGTTCTACGTAGATATTTATAAGTGTCGTTTCCTGGATGAATTCTCTTGGTAATTAAGGAAAATTAAGCATATAAGAACACAAACCAGCCAATCAGGAACAAAGAATATTCAAACTTTTAGAAACCACAAGATGTATTAATCAGTGAATCACCAGGTGAATCAGTGAAGCCTGAAGATGACTCCAGGGGTCGAAACCTTGGTCGATTATTAATAAATCCTGTGGTTTGTAAAAGTTTGAATTTTCTTTGTTCCTGACGAAGACTTGCCACGAAGTCACGGCAAAAGCAGCTGATTCTATTAAACTAGCTAATCGTTCCTGATTCGAATGAGTATTCTAAAAAACCGATATTTTTAGAGTCATGCCAATGAGTCACGCAAAATGTCCAGCATTCTCACTATTTGCTTAGGGTATTTAACGATAGCGTGTTTAAAATGTAGCTATTTTTCTCAGTTTCGTTGTATCCGCTGAAAGGTCGTACGACTTATATAGCAATAACAAGAACATTTATAAGAATAACATTAAGTAACAGTAAGTTACGTAGTAACACACGTATTTAGAATAGGACCGGTTTTAGCACAGTTCGACCATCATCTTCTCCGAAACCGGATGTTTTCTAAATTCATTTGTGGGAAAACGTAATTTAAATTTATTTTTACATATCCTTGTAGTAGAATTCTACTCACTCTATGCCTGCTACTTTTTTATATATAAGAACATTTTTCCAAAGGTGTTAATTTCTCTCCTTGTACCCTATATACTGAATTGTCATACAAGTATACTTGTAAATAATAGTGATGCTATAATGTAATGATTTCACTATCCATCTTCTTAAATAAGGAATATTTCGAGAACTTATTTTAGGGAAGTACAAAATCTTTATTTTCTGAGTTCTTTTTTCGCATGGTGTTTGAAGAAAAATACTTTTTATAATGCGAAAGTTTGCTGCACCTCTGTCGTGATTATCGATAATGTGAATATGTTTTTGTGGATCGATTTAACATCAGTGATGTTTATAAAATCAAATAGGTGAGTTTTTAGACAAATATTGTCATGCATTCCATCTTCCAGCTTAAATGCAATGTGCTTTTGATATTTAAAAAATGATAAGTTTCAATTAACGAGGTCATAAAAAACGATATTATTTTGAGCTAAAGATGCAAAATTTTCAAAAGTTGAGAAAAATATTATCTGAAACATTAATTTGGAAATTGTTATCAACTATTGAATGATAAAAAGCTAGGAATTCACTCATATTTATATGAGTTATCGTTTCGCTTTAGCATTAACGGGATACGAATTTTAGTCGTTATAATTATGCAGTAGAATAAAACATAACGCATCGTTTCTTTATCTTTACATTCAAAGATGGAAACAAGATGAACGGTAACGGAATGGATTCAAAGACGGAAACATAATAGTAGCAATTCCACCTACTTTCTATACACTTAATATTAGACTGCGCTATCGTATTTTTATTCAGGTGGTGAAACATTTTCTACTGATTGATTATGAAATAACCGCGTAAGCCTTCTAAGCATCAGCCTACCCCGCAAAAGTTGACGTTTACAAACAGATATCTTGCTACTGATACTTTAGCTAAAATACAACAGAAGCGGGAAGATGTCTTAGAAGGAGATATCCATCTTTGGGGAAAACTGGCCTAAGAAAAACAAATAACGGCGACTTTCCGTCGTCCTACAGGATTACCCTGCAGTAAAGAGATTACTCGGTTGATCTTACTCTTTTGTTTTACTGACGTATTAAATACAAACTCTACATCACTTCTTTTGTCATCAAATCCCTCTGGCGCCTCTCCAGTCTTTTCCTTACTTTCCCAATCCATCTCTTCCCTCTTTCAGTTTTATGTCCCTCCATGAAGATACTACCTCCTCAGATGGAAGGAAGCGATGCGATATGAATGGCGGAAATTCTATTTGTAGCTTTTTTGGTACTTAAGAGCCTTCCCAAAGTAAAAGAATACGGAGAGGAATCAAGCCAAGCCACGTTTTATTTGGGCATACAAAAACTTTTTGAAGGCATCCAATTGTGTGTACAAGGTACGATTTTCACACCGCAACTCCGAAGATATTTGGCGATGTTATCAGGCTGAAATTCCAAATAAATGGAAGATCCCAGATTTATTTCATTAACTCGACCAAATATTTCGCACATTCATATATAGGATCTAATAATAATAATTTTCTTTTGAAAAAGCTGAAGCCCGGAATTACGAATCAAAATTAGATTGTTCAATATAAAGAAGAAAATCGCGACAGCTGTTAACAAGAGATTGCTTTAGACATATCTCAATAGTAATGAATTGGTCCTTCATACTCATTCATATTCTGTTCTCATTTCATATTTTTTATTTGATTAGCAAAGTATAAGTTTGTTATAGGGCACTCCACCATGAGGATGGCCGCAGTGATAGCGGCCGAAACGTCGGCATACCACCGAGAAGCCACCCGGTTAGCAGCCCGAGAAGACTATCTTCAAAGTATAAGTTTGCTTTCTGAATAAAATAATATCTTTGATTTTGCAACGTTGAACAATTGCAAACTTTATATGAGAATAATGCTACAGCAACAAGAGAAAGATATACTACCCATTAAATTAAGAGAAAGATATACTACTTATTAACACTAAAACCACTTAGATTTCTATTAAAATAAATACAAAGCTTTAACGGAAATGATATAATGAGTATTTTCAGGGCGTAAACTACGACGACAAAGTAAAAATTCACGATATCCGTTATATTACAACACATATATTTATTTCGAAAATATCCGTGTATGCATTTGCAAATTTTTAGGACATGAAAGTAATAAAGGGATGGCAGAGAAGATCAAGAAAACGAATCGCGTGAACACGTGTCCCGGTAAGATTACAAATTCTGTTATTCAAAAATTATTGTTACGGTTTTGTAATAAACCATAACCTGAGTTCTAATAAGTTCCCTCATGAAATTACGTCTTTTATTCAATAAGAATCCTAAAAATTGTCTAACATAAAATTGTAACCCTCTGGTATCCCTGAAATAGGCTGAAAGCGCCCCTTGCCGTACATAAATCAAGCAATATAAAAGCATCAATAAACCTAATATCATTCCTTCCTTATTAGTACGCAAGTGGTACCATGTGTAAGCTTCGTACCCTGAATTTCAAGAACTCGAGAGAGTTCTGCTTCAACCACCAAGTGACATGATAAGTTACAAACAATCCCTACCAAAACCACCACGTGATGTCGCCATCAATCAAGGGATTGTTGCGTCTGCCCAAACAGAGGAATCCCTTGACAGCATATCCTTCAGAAAAAGCCCTTATCACTCCCCCGCAATTACTCTGCACAATCCCCTTTCATGTTCACCAACATTCCTATTTTTTTCCTAACACAACGTTTACCATATTCCCCTCCCTCTTCATTATACCAATGAAGTGAGTGGTATACTTAATAAAACGATTTTTTTTACGAATTTACAGTCCCATCAGATATCATTAAAGCCCCACATAGAAAAGTATCGAAGAATTTTCCATGCGTAATGGTATTCTCGTGTTAACCATGGACAATTTCATAACCTTAACTCAATAAAAAACGATTATAATTAATTAATCAAAAATTCATACAAAATCTTCTTATCCCTGAATAATTATTGGAGATAAAAACAATAGTGAAAATTTTCAAACCTCCGTATTAAATATAAAAAGGTAACAAAGGTCTTTCTTCGGCCGTGGTGGCGGAGTGGTTAGCGTGCTAGCTTTCCAACACTAAGGTCCCGGGTTCGAATCCCGGCTACTCGGATTGTACTTGTGAATAGTAATAATTATTAAAATGGATGTAATTGGGGTAAAACCTGTTTCCATTATAGAAGTTAATATTATTATTCAACAAAGTAGGTTCATGCATCAAAAAAATCTTCTTCTAAGGAAGCGCAACAATTACAAAAACAGGAAAAATTAATTTTAGTATTAAAAGCATAAAAGTTATCAATTAAGCCCAAAGAATTGAATATGAGCATAAGTTAAGTAAATTTTCAAAATAAATTAAACAAAACAATTAAGAATAAAGAACGCGCACATACAGATAGAATAAATAATACACGAGCATAAAAGTTTGCCTATGTCAGTTTAGAGTTTAAAAAAGAAGAAAAGAATTTTTCTGAGTAAAAGTTAATGCGGAAAATAGAAATGTCTACCAAAAACCACTTTGCGAACGACTAGTTGGGTTTCTGTGATATTTATCTATGGACTTACACCGTTGATAACCGAAAGTAAAATTTTTCTCTCGCAAAAGAACTTTATCTCACACATCTTCTTATACACTTCTATTTATTATTTTCCCTCTCCGCTGTAGATTTCTATTACAAGAGAGGACTTCTCGAGCTCTGTAAGCTCTCAGAATCTATTCGTCCAATTCACAAACAATGGGAGCAAGTGAAGGATAGCAACCGTGGGAGGTTTTCATCTTCACCTCGACTTCTTCCCCACAGCTTCAAAGGCTTGGCAGTGCTTTCGGCGGTTCATCGATAAAGACTACAAAAACGAACAAAAAAAGGAAAGAAACTCCCGGGTTTCTTCCGTCAACTTCCTTCTCGCCCTTCTTATCTACCTCGATGAAATGGAAAAGACATGTGCCACCGAGAAATGAAGTGCTTTTCCTTCCGTAAATTAAAACAACGTTGAGAAAAATTCTCACACTGACGTAAAAGGTTACTTCCGGTTTTTATAGAAACGCTGGCCCACGCAATAGTTAAAATCCAGAGAAACTTAGTTCTTTAATTTCTCCGTCCTCAAAATTGCGGGAAAATGTGTCAAAGGTACATCCAAACATATTAGTACAGTAGGACAAATTTTCAAATAATTCCCAGTAAAGGTGTAAAACTTCGGGGAGAAAACGAGAGCCGAGAAACCACACTGAAAGTTGTAGAAGCACAGAAAATTTGTCATTCTATTGATGTGTTAAATTGGTTAAATTACTGGTAGTTAACAATGATGGACAGATCAATTCTTCTGCGATTTACATAAAATCATTATATTGGATATAATATATAATTTGAGTGGTAAATTATAAGAGAACATGCAGTATCTTTAAACAAATAAGTTTCGCAAATATTTAAAAGATGTAGGCAATAACAAGATCATTATTAAAAAATACTTCGATGACACCTTTTCAATGAACCGAATATTTCTTTCAACAGTTTTGACAGAAAATTAACTTGTTGCAGAAAAAATTTGTGAATAGTTAAGTAGGCGAAATGAATAATATTATTATTCACATTAAAACTTGATTTGGGCCGGTTTTGCTTACGGTCTCTTACGATCAGCGTTCTAGTCGAGCTTACATGAGCTGATTATCTCAAAGCCCATCAAAATTACCTTCTATGATCAAAATACAAAGATGTTAATTCCGTTAAATTTTACGGGATGTGGAAAGTTTGGAGAAGATTTTTTTTCCTAAAATGGATACCATCTATTCTCTAGTTGCATAGAGGGATAGCACACTAAAAATCCCATCCAGTTTTACGTTTACGCCCTTTTGGAAAAAAATCTGCGATTTCATCAGTCTTGGACTTTGGAAGGGTCATTTCCACTCCAACCGCAATTCTTTTTACTTCCTTAGTTCCAGACCTTTTCTTAGAATGTCTCCCTACCGTTCTAAATACTCCTTTTCACTGGAAACGAAGAGAATGTCCTCGTCTTCTCCCTCAAGATACGTGCCTTTACGCTCCATCAAATCCTAAGTCCAGAATCAGAAGAAATAGTATATTTTCCGCACGTGTACATAAAGGGTTTCTTAGAACTCGATTCGATCTGGAATCCTTTCGTATTTCTAGAGTGGATGCTCCTCTCTTTTCCTATCTCGTTTTACCGTTTCCCCGATTCTCTAACCAAATTAAATCCTTAGATCTATGCGATGCCGAAAGGGATGTGATTATAAATAATCTCCGCCTTAAGCAACGTTTGGAACAATACGCCGTAAACATGTACACTGCGGACGCTGCTTACAAAATGACGGAATGACTGATTTACATGAGAAATATGAGTATTCACAAAAACGACAAAACATGGGGAGAACAAAAAAGAGGTTACAGATGAAAATAACACACTCGAGCGAAAAAAACACTATTAATAATAAACGAAAATATTTCTATAACTCCTATATGCCCCCGTAATTAATTCAAGAGACAAAATGGGGGTTCAATGTTAATACTATTTGTAGATATTATATTACATTATATTATGAAAGAGGAATAAGAACAACTTACACACGTTACTACCGGATTTAATTTTAATCCTTGTGGTAACGTGTGGAAATTGTTCTTATTCCTCTTTCATCGTGAAGAGCTACCACAAAGTTGAGGCCAATATAGTGGATATTGTTACATTATAATATTAATTTTGATCTGTTTAATAACTAAATTTCCCCGATATTATTACTAATTTTAACAAAAGTATGGATATAAAATAGACAATATTAATTTTATTGGATGAAACCGACAGGAAGAACGGAAAATATCTGGGATCGCTTTTTTCGTTTTCTCTAAGAAACAAAACCTAGAAAATACTTCTTTGCTGTTGAACACTATTTGGATTGTGTGAATACATCTATTTCGAAAATATCCAAATGTAGGGGCACTTTTTGATATGAATTTAAAAGTAATAGCCCACCGAGTACAAGTTTAGACACCACTGTCCTCACCAGAAGAAACCCAGTTAGCCAGGATTGAACCCGAGACCTTAGTGTTGGTAGATAATCATACTATTTAAGCATCTCTATTCCTTCATTGATGATGACAATAGAATTCGATCATGAATTTTATCAAATACCATTCATACTGAATATATACACTGAATGAAATACCATTCACATAAGATTGACAGTATACTATGGTTACTTTTATTCAATTTTGAAATATGGTGTCATACTATGGGGAATGGCTCCTGGTTGGCAAACGGTATTTAAAGTACAAAAAAAGATAATGCGGATCATGACCTTCTCTAAATACAGAGACTCATGTAAACCACTGTTTAAAAAATATGATATCTTGACATTACCCTGCATTTACATTTATGAAGTATTAAATTATGTTCATTCAAATAGAAAAGATTTTGAGGACGAACACAACCATAATTATGATACCAGAGGGAAAAACAATATGAATTATCCTAAACATAGACTGTCAATGTATGAAAAGACCCCATATTACATGGGAATAAAACTGTATAATAAAATTCCAAAAGAATTCAAAGAAAAGTATGGGAAAAACATAAAAACTTTTAAAGAAAACTTACATAAATTATTATCTAAAAAGTGTTACTACACAGTGGAGGAATTTTTAAATGACAATAGCTTGTGAGTGAATATGCTTCAAAGGTGTATGTAAATTGATAAAATATTTTTGCTGTTATATATATTTGTGTAATCAGATTTTTCATTTAAATGTAAGAAATTGTTATTGTGATTATGGCAATCATGTTTATGTGCATATTTGTGAATTTCAATGAAAAATTGTAAAATCTTCAAAGATATGTATTTTTAGATATGTTGAATCTTTGTTAAATTGAAAAAAAA
>KZ308307.1:417217-430911 GCA_000376725.2 Ladona fulva
TCACAACCTTAACACGTAGGAAAAATTTACATAAGGTTATGCATGCATAATTAAGTCAAAAGTTATATCGTTTCATGCCTCATTTATTTTTTAGTAATAACCATGGTAAAAAAAAAATGTCCAAGATATTCACCTGAAAAAAACTTCCAGGATTCCATACTAGATATCTCTTGGATCTCGATAAAACTTCTATAGTCGATTCATCTTCGGCTACTCTGAATTCTATATCATCCGCATGAGAGACAATATCCTTTCCGGAGCAATGGATAGAGAGCAAGCAGCTCATGAGAGCCAGCAATTCCAATACTGTAAGTCTCATTGCACAGGTTATCACAAACATCGTAGAAATTAGGTGAGCAAGATCATGGGTCAACCTTGAAACGTAAAAAGTAAACATTTATGAGTGATATAGGTCATTTACTAAATCGTCCATTTGATGCGCTAAATGAATAACTCATGATTTTAAGTATCACCTGTGCCCCTAAATGCTGTATTATAATGAATTTTTTTTTAATTACTTCTATCTCCAAGGCTCAAGATACGCATACTTTCTCTTATCAATGGTTGCGTATTCGAAAAAAACCACTTGAAAATCTATTAGCCTGTCGGGATTCCAAGGGAATGAAATCGTTAAACAATAGCAATGCAATTAAAACAGGAGCTAGATCTGCTTAACAAATATGACATAGTCATAAATAATTATAAAATAGTAAATATGTTAGTGTAAAAGCAACAGTGATTACAATAAGGCATANGATTAGATGAAAAAGAATATATTTGCCGAAACAAGAAATGCATTAAATGTTACAACGTAAGGACCAGAGATGATAAGTTCTAGGAGCATTCCATTTCATAGTCGTCTAGTCAACAAGAGATATCAAGATGATCCTGGTCCACTATATTAATGCATTCCAGAATCTTTGGAACTTTAATTACGAAGTCATCAACAGTAAATATATGGGCAAATTCCATTTCTCGCCACTGTCGAGATCATTGGCTCCGTTTGCTGGTATACCGTCATTCCATGCGGCTCCAAATACTCAGAAATTCAAAATCGATGTGACAATATCCAAATACCAAACTCTGCGATTAACCTAGATCCATTGTGAGGGGTGCAACATACCTCTCCAGCATTACTCGGATGACCTCGTAGATCGTGGTTCGGTCAATCGCTCTCACTGAGCGTACGTCACCACCAGAGCGTCTGCTATAGGTTATAGGAAACAGCTGTGTGTAGTTGACAGGGGTGGAGTACTGGAACTGAATGTTTGTGGTCCACACCAAAGACCTCCTACGTAGCTCAATTGGAATGACGAAGCTGAGAATAAGCTGAGGAAAGATGGAAAATGGTTCGTTGTCGGTAAGACTAGGTATGATCGCAACAGCGAATTCGGATTTTGCGCAATGCTTATCGTTTTAATTTCTAAAGATGCTGAGGTTGGCGAAATTTCGTTTACAAACTTTTGGACAACGAAAAAACCCTTAAAATATATGACATCAAAATTAAAACCTCCATCAGACATAACAAGTATATCAGAAGTCATGACACAGTAGTGAAAATTTGGTAATTCAGACCGATTCTCATGGGCGAAGTCATGAATTGATGGGTTTCAGTCTACCCCTTAAGATTCTACAAGATTTTCCTGAGAACTTATTTCTCGAGGGCTTATGTTAAACAATGTTAATTTATTTTTCTTTGAGTAATGGACGGTGAAAATCTTCACTTCGTGAAAATCTAAAACTTAGAGTTAAAATAATGATGCGAAACCTTCGAAATACATTAATTAAGTGAATAATAAATAACTATACCAATGTACCTATGTGAATCTGTGCCATCGATGTGAATTCACAAGATTTCCTGAAACGTCATTCGTATCTGAAACAAAAACAGTATATATTCTACCAAATCTTCCGTTTAAACTAATGAGTAAAATTGAGAAAATGAAATTATAACAAATTAAGTAACTTTTCCTTAAACAGGGGGAATGTAACATTATAGAACCATCAGTTATTAGAATATCAACAAAGTCTCATATTTACTTTATACAACTCTAAATTTTGTGAAAATATTCATGTAAACATTACTTATTCCTGTCTTGTGTGCATAGATATTAAGTTATGATCATAAATGATGCTTTGATACGCTCAATATATCAGTAGTTGGTATTCCCTAGTGGAGTACTTGAGTGAAAATCTTGAATGTGCTCCTGAATACTAAAAAATTCTCTTTCCAAATTAGTTCATGAATTTTAAACGAATTTGATGGCAAAGTGGTAGTTTAAAACCAATAACACGTTGATCTGCTGTGATAACTCAATAAGTTACTGCTTAAAAATAATCAAATATAAACTGTAATACATGACTAGTAACAAGCTGTTGTCTCGTTTCATTTATTTATTTCCCCAGAAGCTTATGCTGTTACCAATACATTACGCGTTATTACTCGATGCGATGAACGCTAAAATAAAAGGACAGATTGAGTAGGTATTGATTCATTTCGAATTCCTTACGTAATAAAATCTCAGTGTGTTGCTTCTAAAGATCCTTTCTTTTAATAAATTATACTCAAGTTCGCGCCAAAAATACCAGTCGCACTATTCTCGTCCAAATGACGCAAGAAAATATACAGAGGATAGCGCTTCCCAAAATTTACCTTAATAATGCCGGAGTTAGTGAACACGAGGAATCGTGGGTGTCGAGTTAACAGCTTGGAACTTTTGTCTGTGGCATCTACCAGCCAATCAGGATCTCTGCTCCAAGTTCCGCTGGATGGAATCACCAACACCGTTGCCATGACCAACACGACCAGCAGTGGTGATGCTTTCCTCATCTCTTTTTATTCCTGCAAATAAGATACGAACTTGAGATAGCGTTGTTAGAGTCAGCACTATGCAAATGAACAATCGATTTCACTCTTTAGGTTAAAATTAGTGTCAGAAAAATTAGTTAATATTTAATTGATATACTTCTGAAAAACATTGAGGGTTAAAATTCATGAGAAAATTTAAGAGATAAAACTGTGTATTTGCCAGTGATTAGGATACTTTAGAGATTATAAAAGTCTTAGAATTGCTGTTTAATAATTTTAAGGAGGGCTGACAAATAAAAGCAACATAATTACAAAGATTACTTACTAAATAACAGTATTAAATAAGGCGGAGGGACATCTCGTTTATCCTTTACAAAATTCTATTATGGCCAGAGCAAGTCTCCACATTTTCCGCAG
This sequence comes from Ladona fulva, assembly GCA_000376725.2. Classification (NCBI taxonomy): domain Eukaryota; kingdom Metazoa; phylum Arthropoda; class Insecta; order Odonata; family Libellulidae; genus Ladona; species Ladona fulva. Next base: position 420,444 of record KZ308307.1, read on the forward strand.
TTACCATTCCTCAGCTAAGAATCTCAGTCAATGAAATGTCTAATAAACCTTTCTTTCGGTTGATAACCGTACATCAGACTTAATTTTCCTGAGATTTCCAAAATCTCAACTTAAATCCCTAATCAGGGGATCGACGTGTATAGTTCTAAAACAAATGTCCACAGACGTTACATCAATGAGCGTATCACTTTTTCGCATATAAGCGGAAAATCCCAAGAAATATACAGATTTAATAATACTGAAACACCGACATTATGTTCTAGAAACAGGTGACTTACGAATTAACAAGAGGACGATCAGTCACCTACCTCCGAGGAAATAAGATGAAAACAAATGAAAATACGAGCAGTGATCGAAGTGCTGAAAACGTCTCCCAAACTGTCCGTAACGGAGTGAAAACACGCTCAGTAGAGGTGACACTTGGTTATTAAGACCGTAAGAACTTTTCCCGACAGCCATCTCGTCTCTCTTCAACTTCTCCTTGCTGTTCCTCCCTCCTTTCTTACCCTCCCTTTTTCTACACTCTCTTGAGATGCCCTATTTTAATGATGATTCCATGAAGCCCCACGTAAGCTATGTTGTATCCGATAACCGCTTCCAATAAATTAAGATTTTTTTCTATATTACATGAGATTATTTTAACTAAAATTGTCCAACATGTTAATATCTTTCACCATACGAAATATATAGATGAGTACAGGCAAATGTGACAAAATTTACGAAAACAATTTCCACAAATATTCGTTAGTAACCTTAGTGACACCGTTTAATGAACGCCTATACTATAGCCCTAAAGAAGGCGAGGAAAAATGGCATCAGCCAATGGAGATTTACAACGCAAAATGTTTTTGTAGTACCCTACAATTTCGATCAATAACAGGAGCTAGATCTCAGCCATTCCGTCCCTATGCATAAGTTGAGAAACTATCATCGTGACAGACAAAGTTAATCAGCTATAGAGTGACTTAGTAGAAATCATTTCCATTTTCATCTTATAAATCAGTAAGATTGCGTTATTTCTTATGTCTCCATGATTTTGCGATGTATCGTTACCATGAGATTATCAATAAGGATTTTTGTAATAACTACAAGTATTACATTCTTAATTCTGAAATAGTATATTCCAACCCTAATCAGTTAACTTAATCTTTTTTAACATTAAATGAAACTTAACCAGACTCAGTTCCCATGATGAACAGTATCAGGTAAAAATATCGTCGTCGATAATAAACGTATTTTATATTTCTTAACTTAATTATATTAGTAAAGATATATTTCTTTCTGACTATTAAAATTAACGTTGTCTCAGAATAGTCAATAATATTACATATTGTCTCGGCCTGTGATTTCATTTAAACCATCTTACCTCTTGATTCTTCACGCAGATGCAGCAGCTAAATCACAATTTGGATGGTAAATATACAAAAATTTGCATAGATTGAAATTATTTTAGATATTTTTCCTTCCTCCTTAAAGTTAATCCTTGCATAGTGGACGCTTTTGCTAAATTTAAATCAATAAAGAAGACTATCGAATTATTAACTGTGATACTCAATTTGAGTAAATTAAATTCATAAAAATCTCAAAATGTTACTTCCAAAAGTTTTAAATTCTGTCAATCGATATAAATATTCACTTAATTTATTTTGCGTTTGTAAAAAGTATGAAAGTTGATTTCATCTGTCGTTTACAAAAGCTGTAATTACCTCATCAATCAATTCACAGAAAGAATTTGTGATGAATGAGAACGATGCTTCGCTTGGTGACTGTATCTATAAAATAAATTAGATGTACCGTGGTAATGACTACAGAGACTTCCAAAGGCTGGATTAAAAACCGAGGTTATATTTTCACGCTACACCGCAGCCGAATGACTCACTCCAGTTTTAAAATATTCGTTATTTTTATCAATAAACCCTTTGAAATATATTTAATAGTTCACCATAACTGCCTCAACCACCCTTGCTAATGTTTACACGGCGATTGAGTTCCCAGCGGAATGGAAAGGAAAAACTGGAGCAAGATGTTTTTCCAAATTTCAGTTACATAGCAGTGACGCTCGAGGAAAGCAAGGGAAAACTACCTTGATCCCAATCTTGCCTAATAAGCCTTACTTTCCTCTCCTATCTAATCGTAGTTAACGGTAGAAGGGATGAGTTTCCAATCGGCCTTTGGGTTGAATCCTTTACAGACAGCAATGACTAAAGAAAAGTCTTTATACTTCTTCAGATTATGAGAATATGAAGGTTATGTGGCTTTTATCTGTCAATACGCTATCATATAGATGAGAAAAACAATAATCCATCGTTGCATCATCATCATCATCATCGATCAACATTGATATTTGAGATATGCTCCGAATATTTCCCTAATATTCATGCATTCATGCCATATTCAATTGTCCATAAGGTTTAGCGTAATATTCTTTATAAATTATAACATTCAAGTTTAATGTAATTCCAGTGAAGCGATATTTAATACGTTATCATTATACTGTATCATAAGATTCTAGATTATAAAATTTTAAAGTGATAAGGTAAATCAATAAATGTGACAGGATTAAAATTTTCCTGTTGGATGATTTGCACGGCCGTCTGCAATCTTTCTAAAGGAAATAATTATCAATCGTTAATATTCAATTTACCCATTTAATGAGTACTGTTGGAATAAGAATGGTATAGAGGTTAGATTTTTAAGTATGAAAAGGGAGATGAAAACTTTGCCTAGAGGTTAAACTTTGCCTGGATCTACATGGAGATGACATGAAAGAAAATAAAGGACATATTGGAGAATAAAGCTGTACTTTTTTATACTAAGGAGGTAGTGGTACTAATTTTAAAATTTATACAATAGCTGAGGTCATTTTGCACATATAGGCTGCCACCAGGAATCGAATCCGGAACCGCTTTCGTCAAATACGAACGAGTTCCCCACTTGGATTTCCGGAAGCCCTCTCTTGATTATAGATGCTTCTTTGAGTATTTATTCATTATTTTTCAAGTATTACTATCTTAATAAAAATGAAAAATCCACAATTGTATTAACAAAAAATAATATATAGAACGATTGTACATATTAAATTACAAGTTCAATTATGTTCAAGTTTTAGATTACCATAATTCTCTCAATTTAGAGATTACAGATTTCAAACAGTAATCGAAGGATCGGTGAACTAAGGAAGTTTTCTTGTGACTGAAAGTTCTTATGAATTACAACTGATAACAGCCTAGAATAGGAGTAATATACATATTAATTCAATAGTAGCGAGGGCATACAGAATTTTCCATTATGTGATAATGGGATAAAATAGAAAGGTTAGGCAGATATGGGCAAAGGACTGATATCGCAAATTATTCCTTCCGCAATGGAAGATGGAATAAAATATCTGATACTCTTCATACTGTTGCATGAATGAACACGTTGAGCCTTAAAACTTTTACATAGAGAAATGTTTTTTTTAAGTTAATAATGATAACTTTGTATTGACAGTTCAGGGGGGAGTAAGGGATTGCTTAATCTGGTGATGTACGATGAGGATTTTCTGCATCACCGCTACGGTAGCCATGAATGCTTTTCATGAATCCGAAAAATACATAACCAAGTTGATGGCATAGAAAACTGTGTAGATGTATGCATTCTGTACGTACGAAATAATGTCACCAAACGTAGAGACCAACTGCATTTATCTAGTAAAATTAAAATTGAATTTTTTGTCGTAGCAGCTTCTACATTCTTGTAACAAAAGTTACTTGTTTCGTTGATAAACTAATTAATTTTGATCATTAATACCACCGATCCCTCAGAATGCTAATTAAACCCCAAATCTGATGGTAAAGGTTTGAAATTGTATAGTTTCTCCAAGTTGAAGCCATTACTCGCTTTATACAACTGACAGGAGCACTTTCTCAGTAAGTGAAAGATAATAGTTCGAGTCCCAATGACGCATGCCTTTTGCAATTTATTCTTTGGGTTCTGAATTGTATCTTGAAAATCCAAAATATGTTGCTCCCACTGTAACTTACGGGAAGATATAGCTCTAATTCCATATTCATTTTGGTTAGGACACTGAGATTGCCTCAAATTGGTAACAGCGTTTCCAAATGATGTGCCAGATCATAAATTCTTACCTTAACACAAATCGTTCCTATAGGAACATCTAATAATGGATATCGCCATGGTTTCAGTATGCTGTTTTCTTTTAAATACTAATTTTACAAAATCAACTTATTACATGCCGAAACGAAAACTTAATTGGAATGTCGTAAGTAAAAGAGTATGATTATCGGATAAGACTACATCCTTCTTCCGAAGTATCATTTCAGAGTCTCTGAAGTTTAATTAAACGTATAATTTATACATTTTTATAATCTAACCTCATGTATTGTCACTATCTTCTCAAGTAATCCTCCTAGCAATTGCTTTCCCATTAGACTTTTAGTCACTTTCTTTCGTATTTCATTTACGCACGCAGAACCTTCGGTCATAAAAGAACGTGACTAGAAATCACTACAGAGAACACTTTTAAAAGAAACAGTACTTTGAACTTTATAGGTCGACCACTCCTCAACAGGAAATTCACTTGAAAAGTCTTACAAGCGATTTAAGTCTTTATGAAGCGATGAACACAATGCCTAGGCAGCAAGTACCTCGCTAGTTAATTCTCTAATTTTCCATTATTAATGTCAGAGAACACACCCGTTAATTTCATCTTAACAACGTCATATTTCTTCGTCAACGCCTCGGTCTCGAGAGTCGTTGCAGTTCAGGAGGTGCCACGCCGTCCTGCATGTCCCTTATATCTTGATTCCAAATCTTGGATATCACATCCAATAGCGGCGTTTTGCAGTCACGAAAGGCTCTCCGGCAATCTGCTCCGGTCTCTCCCAGCTGTTGAGCTTCTTTGTAATGAGAAGCAATGTCGGAACTGATTTCCAAAGGCCTGTAGGGAGAAATGTATGCGCGAAACATGCCGAAATGGCAAGATAAATGATAAGAATATGGGTAACACATCGAGAGTTGAGTTTGCAACTACCAGAGTAATGGTACCGATACATCTATACTAATGGTGTAATCTACTAATGGTTTACCGGGTACCCGAGTTTCTCCAGTAAAAACTTTTACAGTTCAACAAATCATAATATTTTCCTAATTGTATTATTAAAGGAATGTAATGTGATAAAAGGGATGCAATGCATTAATCCAAACAAAATAATTTAAAACAAATTATTTTTTTAATGAAAAACATTATTAAAGAACGAGCCCATTGAATTTACTATGGTGGAAATTCCCTCGTATTTTAGCAATTAAGGCAGAAAACAATGCAAATACTATTTTCAACAGAGTACATACTCTGTTGACATACATATGTCGACATTTAGTAATTAAATTCTTCATTTAAACAATAAGAAATTATCAATGATGAATATGATTTCTATTTATGAATTTCACAGTCCTACTTATTTGAGATTCTACTCTCTTTCAGCCATGAAAAATTTTGTAAAAAGTATAGTCATAAGTAAAAAACAAGAAAGAAGACCAATAAACCAAGATCAAGCTTATGATAAAGGTACGACGGATTAAAAACAAACGCGTTCTGAAGAAATCGATGATTTCAGAAAAAACAACGCTATAAAGGAGATAAAAGAAATTCATACACGATGTGTTGATAGAATGCAGCCTGCATCGTGGCTTATAAGACGGGATGCGTTAATTCTCTCATCGCGTCGCCAAGTAAAGGGACTAACTAGATTGGAAATGCTGTTAAAGCTGAAAATAGATCTCCTTCATATTCTGATAACTCCTCGAAAGTTCCTCTTAAGGGAAATTAGCAAAAAATTTCGCCTTGTGCGGACCTTCACGTCTGAAGCGAGATTCTGAGCCTACCGAAGAAGGATCCTTTCCCTTCACAGCCCATAGCGGAGAATAACACTCCTTCCCAACTCGCATACTAATTACAACCGAGGACACCCTTGATCAATGCTTAATTACGTTTCATCCCGGATTATCTCAGAATCCGTGACTCTCATAGACCGTCACACGGGATAACCACATAAGGTGGCAAGGGCTTGCAGACCCCTTTAAAAGATATCCCTGTATAATGTCCGCAGTAACATCGTTAACTATTCAGCCTCCTGACATCGTCTCCTTGGAAACCAAACCCCGCACAGCGAAGAGGGAGCCGTTGATGCGAGATTCCACCTGGTATCGGCAGAAAATACATAAAAAGTCAACCTAGTTCGGTGTGGAAGGAAACGTGGCAGGTGTTTTTCACCCGACCTTAAAACCCATTGACAATGCAGCGATGGAGAGGTTCGTGCCCCCTTCTGCTAACCTGTGTTATCCGCTCCCCCCTGCATCCCCACAAGATATACACCTCAAATTGCTTTCTAGGCCGGCGAGTTCCCAGGCGAGGAGTTTCACACATTTAATATTTTAGGTCTTTCGAAAGTAGCTATCTCTTCCCCCCTTTCCATATACTACCTGCAACTTCTACGACCCTTGGAAGTGGGCGCGATGAAGAATCATGGAGAGATGGGGAGCAATTTATGCCCGTGAAAATATCTCGGGAAAAAAGGAATGAATGTATTAAGATAGTTTTCCATCATTGCTCTCACTTTGTAGGGCTTAAAATACTCTTCCAGATGAATTCAAGCTATTGATTTCAGTTGCTTGAATTCTAATGAAATAAGCCCAGAAAATCATAAAGTAAAATACTCAAATAAAAAGAATGGAAGACTATATGTCTATTTTGTATAGAATTACGTGTGTGTGTGTATATATATATATGTATATATTCCTAAAATCAAAGCCTAAAACATTTAAAAGTGTGCAATTATAACCACACTTTTTAAAAATAGTTTTCAACTCGATATTAAGATCTTGAAACAATCTTTGGTCCATGCCCTCATTAACCAACTAAATACTATGTTTTCTTTAATACACGTAGTTCTAAGAGTGATAACTTTAGGTTTTAATGCACTAAGATCTGCTACCGATTACGTTCCATACTGGATACCCACGTGAGTAAAAGGTGAACCAGCTCCTCATAGAAGTTGTCTTTGGAAAGAGGTATCTCCGCAGCCATACATATGGCTTGCAACAGACACGAACGGCCTTCAAATCCTTGCCTAGAATCATGAAGAAAACCGTTGTCAGGATTTGCAGTTTTTAAGTCACTCACAAATTTATCAGCATAAAAAAACTATTTTATAGTTTAAATAGCGTTCAAAAGACAAGATATTTCTGAGAAAAATAAATAGGTATCAGTGAATCCGTTATATTGCAAATATTACATGATTAATCATAATATTGTAAGATAGAGTTTTTCATTTTAGAAATTTAACTATTTGCTTAAAACATACAATTGATCTCATTAAAATATATATATTTATTATTTTAAATTCAAGAATATAAGAGGATAATTTTTATAATTATAACACAATGGAAGGCTTTAGCCAAGTACTGGTTCTATTGATAAAAGAGACGTCACGGGATTCGCAGTTTTATAGAAAATACGTTGTTGCAACTAACAGTGTACCAAAAATCTGTATCTGCGTAAATCCCCTGACGTTTCTTCCATCAGTTATTAACATACTTTTAATCAGGAAAATGTCACTAACACTATTTAGAATCGAGTAAATGTAACCAAACAGTACAGAATGAATGAAAATTAACATTCGTCAATCCCCAGGATCGTTAGTGCAGCCAATGCTGATCTTAATGAAACGCTTTTAGATCGACTCTCTACGAAGAGCGCTAAAAATATTTTATGCAATTAAAAATCATTACTTTTGTGTATGTATGATGGCTTGAAAACTAATCAAATTGATTTTCTATTCTATTTGCATTTTATTAGATTTTAAACTTTGTTACTGTATGCTTTGACCTTCTCATTATATGAACTCATCATATTTGTATTTGACGCATTTATTATGTTTATACTACTTGGTAGTATATAACTTGGTGGATTTTACCTAATAGGGTTAAATAAATAATAAATAAAAGAGAGAAGGTCTAAAGTTTGATAGAATGGGGAGAAATAAAAGTCACCGTATAATTGCCGCAATAAACTACAAGAAACTCTTTTCTTGACGGAAAATATTATTCAGAATGTAATAACAGCAACAGATATACGAGTTGCTTTCCAAAAGTGGAAAAAATTTGAAGTTATAGACCAATGAGATGAAGAATACAGCAATAAGAAACTGCTAGAAAACGATTACTCTTTGACTCTGCTATAACGAACCGTACTACACTACTAACTATACAGACTGGGTCACAATTAGAGATATTTTTTTAATCCAATAAGTAACTCACTTTAATTTAATTTTGTGAATTAATATTTTGTAATATCTCGTAGATAAACTCACGTTTTGCTTTAGCAAAAAAATATTTCATTTAAAACGAATCTCAAAGCCATATGACTGGAAAAACAGAACTGGTTTTTCTAACAGGAATATTATTCATTCTAGGGATGAATAAAATATTGAGTATTGCCGTAAGAATTTCGACACTAAGGTTTTAGACCGAATCGACGCCAAATTGGAAGGTCATATAGGTGGCTTCGTGAATTCATTACTTAACTGGTTTGTCAATAGTTGAATGTTGACTTTTTTAAAACAATGTTTTAAAAATGTTGAAAATAAGCCGGAAGCACATGTCCCATGACAAGAGACAGAATATGAATATTCCAAAACCTAAACCACAGAATATCAACTGCAGAAAACTGATCCGGAAAAATAGAACATTGAAACCAGCTGTGACAATGACACCATTAATGTGACAACATTTGATGCCAAGTATCACTTTCACTTTCAAAGCTATGGGAGGATCTGTTACCTATCAAAACGTAGGACTAATAAAATATGCAGTACTGACAAGGATGTTATAGAAAATTGTGAAAGCAGCCTTATTTTATTTTTGTATTATAAAATAAAGTACCCTGAAAGTATTTCTTCAAAACTTTCGTAAGCATCCTGAAGACTGAGGTCTCTAATTGTCCTCCTGGAGCCCGCTACGGTTGGGATGAATCCAAGTTCAAGGTACGTAGCGTTTGTAGGCATGGGATAATTTCCTTGAATATCAAAGGCCACACCGACATTCTTCGCTTTCTCTCGGATCTCTTTCATTGGAATGGCCAAGGCCACGGTTATCTACAAAGTAACAATCATGAGAAAACAATGTAAAACTGTGTAAGCTAAGCAGATAATTGGTAAACATAAATTCTTATAACTTTAAAAATATATTAGTATCGTTATTGTTGACCGCTATTTAGTGCAGTTTTGTTGTATGGTTTGGTATGGTAATGTCTTTTTTAATTTATTGAGTTAGAGTCGACATGATGCTTTGATACATTTAGTACCGTGGATATATAGATAATGATCTGCACCTTTAATGTGTTTGATAATGTAGTAATTAGATAAAAAATTGAATGCAAAATGATATTGTTATATTTTGTTGGGAAATTATATGAAAATGTTACCATCTTGCTTTTGCCTACTTAAAATGTATGTAAAAATATAATCTATCGAAGCGGTCGAGATGTTGTGGAAATTCATAACTAATAATAGAAAATAATAAAAAGCAGTGATTCTGACAAAGAATGATCAAACTAATTCATGTTACACTTCATTCACGCTGGTAAATAAACGTTAATGGTATTTTTACACGAAGTTCCGAAGGAACTAATTGACACATTATAAGTACGGATTAAAATACTCTTCCAGATGAATTCAAGCTATTGATTTCAGTTGCTTGAATTCTAATGAAATAAGCCCAGAAAATCATAAAGTAAAATACTCAAATAAAAAGAATGGAAGACTATATGTCTATTTTGTATAGAATTACGTGTGTGTGTGTATATATATATATGTATATATTCCTAAAATCAAAGCCTAAAACGTTTAAAAGTGTGCAATTATAACCACACTTTTTAAAAATAGTTTTCAACTCGATATTAAGATCTTGAAACAATCTTTGGTCCATGCCCTCATTAACCAACTAAATACTATGTTTTCTTTAATACACGTAGTTCTAAGAGTGATAACTTTAGGTTTTAATGCACTAAGATCTGCTACCGATTACGTTCCATACTGGATACCCACGTGAGTAAAAGGTGAACCAGCTCCTCATAGAAGTTGTCTTTGGAAAGAGGTATCTCCGCAGCCATACATATGGCTTGCAACAGACACGAACGGCCTTCAAATCCTTGCCTAGAATCATGAAGAAAACCGTTGTCAGGATTTGCAGTTTTTAAGTCACTCACAAATTTATCAGCATAAAAAAACTATTTTATAGTTTAAATAGCGTTCAAAAGACAAGATATTTCTGAGAAAAATAAATAGGTATCAGTGAATCCGTTATATTGCAAATATTACATGATTAATCATAATATTGTAAGATAGAGTTTTTCATTTTAGAAATTTAACTATTTGCTTAAAACATACAATTGATCTCATTAAAATATATA
>KZ308307.1:431414-486924 GCA_000376725.2 Ladona fulva
ACGTATATTTAAATAAAAATCAAAAATAAAATTAGTAATCTTTTATCCCAGAGGAAATTTTCACCATGTTATAAAGTCTGTCATGATTTTTAATTCAATACTCTATATTTTAGCCATAAGAAAGTATATTCAACCACTTAAGAAGTATATTCAAGTTCTGTCTGTATTAAATTCAATTAGAAATGATCATTGCGAGAGGTCAACGAAAAACCAAATTCAAAACAAAAATATGCACGTTCTTACCACCAACCTAACATTTAATAAGGTCGATATTGCCGGTATCAATTTGATTTCATACCAAAATTCTTTGCTTTTGCAGAAATCTTGTGCAATATAAATTAAAATGATGACTTTGGAGCCCATAGAAAAGAAAGTATAGGAGTGATTTCCTCGAAAATACCTTGAATGTTTTCTAATACACACTGAAATTACCGATAATTTTCAGCTACAGTTTGGCAACAATGCACGCAAATTTCAGTGACTTAGGACATAAACATAAACGTGGATTCCGGTCTCTATAATTTTCCGCAGCTTAAAATTTACGCAGTAGACTCTGACAACCTAAAGACTTCAGTTCAGAGAAAATTATACTCTCGTATTAGTATAGTCATAATAGAGAAAATATAACAAAAATGAGGATTTCGTTCACTTAAGCTAGTTGCCACATAAATATTTCTTCGATGACAAGTTAATTCCAGTAATAATTGCTGGTTGAAAATTTCTTATTTTCGGAAGAAATTTGCGGTTATACGGGTTGCTACACCCTTACGGAGTACCAAATCAGCAAGCGAATGCGAAAACTTGCAATGACGAAAGAAAGCATGAACGTTATTTCCACCCTTATTCCCATAATTAAAGCCGGCCCTGAAATAAAAGTGGTCGCAGTTTAGTGCAACACGCGTAACACAAGGATGATAGTCATCCATGCACAACATTTTAATGAGAACAGTGCGCTAGAAGCGAGCGTATAAGAGCATCTTTGAAAATTAAATTGTAAATCAAAACATTAAAGTGACGAAACCGGGTTGAAAGAAAGGCATCAAGAGAGCACCTAGGTGATTACCAACCTTCAACGAGCCACCACTAAGGCAATTCCATTTCGCAAAAGTGCCAAACATCCTCCTTATCCCTCATTTTCCTCCCTGAGCCGATTTTTTCTTCATAACTTTTAAATGCGCACTTAGCCACTCTCCTGCCTTCCTATCCCTGTGCCGCCTGAGTGACGAGATGGTTGCTACGCATAGCGGGCATTGGGAAAGATAGCGACAGAACGGTAAAATACCGTTGCTCGGACACGCGTATCCTACGAAAGGAACATTCTTTTCTCCATCAATCGCCGAGGGCTAAAAAATCGCCACCCACACAACCTCCCCTTCTTCTCCCGATCCCCTTCCACGAAGCGTTCGCTGCGACCACTTAGAATTTCCATTTCCTCGAACGCTTCCCATTCATTTGAAAAGGTGCGCAGCTAAGATCCTCACACCCAGCACCACTTGTCACCTCGAGATACGACGTGCCGACGCTGTGTTTTCGTATGAACGAGAGAAGTGTTTTTCCTCTGGAAATTAGAATGTGATGGAAGCGGGAAAGTGGTGTGCAGACGCGGAAGGGAGTCTGCGTGACGTGATGTAAGCCAATCAAGATAAACACACATTACACGAACCTAATTAAGCTTAAAGCAAACGATGTGACGGATTTTCGCATTACTCTGGCTTTCTCTGGTTTTGCGTGGTTTATCCTCATACTACAATTTACGAAGCCAACTTAGTGTTTCTCGTCTTTTCTCTGTAGGCATTACGCAATAATATGTTAAACAAATAAGCCGTTGCACTCCCTCTGGAAACGCTCCGTTTGGTAGTATAGCACTCAAGAGCAAAACCTTCGACGACAGTGTATTGAAAACTGTTGCTTTTTACTACGGTAAAAATTCATTCGAGACCACAAGGTTTAAATTTTGGGAAGAATTTATAGGAGGTAATTTTCTATACAGTTTATAATGGAAGTAAGATATGGAGAGGAAAAGATTAAAGCTGACTTCAAAACGAGAAATCAGAGAACACCTAATCTTAGTCATAAAAAGAAACCATTTCATCGCTAGGAAATCGTTTAATCTACGAAAAAGAATCTTAGAGTTTTAAAGAGGGGATCACATTGTATAGTATATACAACAGAGAGATCTAACTTGCTATGTCAGACATGACGATAAGACATCAAAGCGACCTTGAACATTGACCTAAAGGAAAGTTTTAATATCAATAAAAGAAAATTCTTCAAAAATAAACAAGGTACGTAATAATGTGAGTGTGATTAGGATTATGATAAGTAATGCTGTATCGCTTACATGAATCTGATATTCAATATCTATACATTTAAAATAACGGACAATATTTATCACAACAACCTAGCATTACTTCAAATACTACTCTACTAAAAATTTTTATTGCAAACATACACCTGGATCGATGCACTAAATTTTAAGATGATATACCAAGAAAAAGTGCGATGTTAATTAAAAGTGCGATGTTAATTAAAAGTGCTCTGGCTGTGAGAACTGTGAAAAAATGAAAATTGAACGTTGAGAAAGAAGTGAGTGAATTAAATATAAATAATATCTAAATCCGAAGCAAGAAAACGCTAACTAAAGGCTCTGAAGCTATGCGCTCTACAAATAAAGCGTTAATAATCGAAATTTACCATAGCCTCCGAAGCTTTGAAACAATGAAGTGTCTTAATAGAAACGAAGCTGCAGGGTTCATAACTAGGAGACACGCAAATTCGTGATTCTTTCCTTCGGAAGTCAACTTTAGAGGACAAACTTCCGAGTTCCATTGTGATTATCATTTTAATAAGATAAATTAAAGGAAGTCAGAAGTGGAAAGACGTGAGGGGCTACCTCCTCGAGAAAAATTAGCAATCCACGGATACAGCTAATGATTTCAATCTTTTAAGTCAGCACTTTTATTAAATAAAGAAATTAATTGGTAAATTCATGTCGGCAGCGTTCAGATAAATAAGGAAAAAATTATCAGATTCCTAAAGACATGAGATTTGAGGCTGCTCTGTCTTTCGCTGTTGTATCTAGAGTTTCTTAGTTCAGGAGACGCCTACTTTTCGGAATTATTCCATAATTTATGATGAGAAACTCATTCTGCGTCTGTCTTCACTCTTAAAGAACGTCTTTAACAGCAGGCTTCGAAATAACTGAAGATGAATCCGGCCATTTAATGCAGTACTGCTACAGGAACACGGGCTGTTAGCATTTCATTATCATATTACCTTGCAACTGCATTCCAAACCAAGAGGAAAACATCTCTTGCCTCTGCCGTTGGAGGCGTTACAATGGAATTTTGTAAAGACTATTTGGACTAAAAACCAAATGCTTTCGTCACGAAACGACTGAAGTTGATTGCGAAATTAAATTTTTTATCTCAATGCATCGCATTATGAAATTTCCGCTGAGCATATACACGAATGTTAAACATTTTTTTTACTTTTAGTGAATGTTTTCCGTGTCGTTTGAACGGGTACTGAAAAAAATCTTTCTATTTTTCTGCACCTATGTACGTGCTTTTGGATAATTTTTCACATCAAAATTAGTGCATGAGATATTTGTAAAATGCATTTAACGTCTAAGTATCGTCTTTGTGAGATTTCAATATTTTACTATAGTGTTATGATAAATACTTAGTATTAACCGCGTATATACAACGATTAAGAAAACTAACGTGATTAAGAGAAAACTAAAGTGATATTTATTAACTATTCTTCTTATTCGACATAAGTTTTAAATATTTTATCTTTATTAGAAAATACTTTTCAGAGTGAAATTTTATAATCAATTAGCTATTATTCTGATATAATTTGAATAGAAACTGTACTATTCCTTACATGTTCGATATATTTCTAATTCTGAAAAATAACCAATATACATCGCGTAAGAGTCTGTTTTTACGAAATAAACTTAATTTCCCGAGTGACTAATCCCGTTATGACTGTTGTGGGTACATAAAGTAAAGTTGGTAAGAAAGGGTGAAAGACTCAGGAATGATTATTATTAGTAATGCTGGTGATTCAAATAAAATAACAGAATACGTTCTTAGTGAAAAGTACATTACTTGTTATTTTGATATCATGCTCATATGATTCCTCGCTATAGAATATATTTTTAAATGGGATGTGAAAAATATTAGCTTTGATTGCTTATCGACGAGATGTTGTATATGGTACTATTGATTATTGCTTTGAAAAATACTTTAACCTTACTATAGTAGCAATCCAAAAATTTTCATTTTGAAATTTCGGTAAAACTGCATTATTTTTATAGAGTATCTAGGTAGGTAGAACTAGTCAAATATTTTGAACAGAATATGGTTATTTTAATGAAACAGGACATATTTCTAAAATTTTAAAAACTGCTATTCACAGACGATGAATTGGATGAGGATGAGCTTAAAGGAAATCCTGTTTTAACGCTACGTCGCAAAAGGGAGATAACTGGGGGAGAAAAGGGACGACTGCGAAACGTTGCGCTAGAAAATCACAAATACACTACACTACTTAGTTACCATCGCAAAGGCTTACGTCTCATCTCAAGCGCTGGGTAGCTGAAGGAAAAGAAGTACACCTCTTAGAAGAATGGGGTATGTTTAAACTATTTTATATTTTTTTCATAGGATGCCTTCTTCTATTCAACTTCCCTATGCTAATATATACGTACTTGAATTCTTAAATGAAAAAAACTACGCAATTAGAAATACCATTCATATATGCAACTGAATGAATATTATATCCGAATCTCCATTTATTAAGGAAGCCTAAATAAATTTTCATTGCTAAAACTAAGTTAACCATAAATCGTTTCTTGTATTCTGCAGTTATTTAACACCAAAAAACTTTAATCATTGTAAAGCAAAATATTTCTAAGACAGCAAAGATTCTTGTGATTCTTCAGAAATATATCAGTGGTTATGTTTCTATATTGTTTCATCCGCGACAGTTTATATCAGACTAAAATTATATCATTAGGATGTTAGTTACTAATTTTGCTAATTTTTAATTCTTTAAAAATTTGCTAATTTTATCCATAATACGTTAAAGCACTCCGATCCTTTACCTTAATCCTATTGATTGTTTCCTTTTCTACCAGAGAGCGATTTCTCAAAAGTAAACGAATAACCCATCTTCATGATAATAACCGCCAGGTAGTCGACATTAAAGTAGAAAAGAATTTTCTCTCTATTTTCGTACTTCGATGACGAAATTACATTCTGGCAAAATTTAGATAAATATTTTCAATGAATTTTGATTTTGAAAGCCAAAATTTTTCGTTTTAACTTAAACCCTAATTAAATATTTTTCAGGATTAAACGAAAGAAACTATACTTTACGGAGGACTTCGTTTATTTTTTGATTTTATCATCTTTAGTCATTGCAGAAACAACAACTGAAATTACACCGAGATTGAAACGCCAACTTCTTTTTCCAACACCAAGCAGTAAAGTGCAGGTATTCGTTGATTATTACTATCTTGAAATACATGTACATTTTAATAGGTATTATACAAAAACAAGAAATAGAAATTTCATGGTATTTAAGATTGTAGAATATTCGAATAGTATTTTAGCTTTAAAAAAATAAATGGTGTGCGTTGAAATAAACAAGTTAGTGTAGAAGGAATAACATGTGTAGATTCAATTATATAAAAGGTCCTTACGTATTATCGATAAACAAGGTCTATTATATCCAAGATAGAAAATAACAGATATATGATTGATATAATTTTAGAAATGGAGAAAATGAACCAAGGTACTTTTATATGTAACATAAGGATATATTTTGCAGAATTTCCCAGGCGTCAGACGTTAAAAGATGAATATGCATTTCACTTTACCCTGAAAATATTTTTCCAATGAGGAAAATATTTTACTTTAATTTACAAGAATTTTTCATTAAATTACTTAAATATGCTCGCTACCGACTTACTGGTCGCGGTGACGGAGTGGTTATCGTGCTAGCACGCTAGCGCTGTGATCGCTACCGGATTCGAATCCCGGCTAGTCGGATTTTCTTTGGTTAAGGATTGGTCGTGCGTGTTAGTCCATTGTTATTGTTTGAAGCCCACCACTGTAATGGTCCAATATACGGATGTTTGTAGGGGCATTGATATATAAATAAATATAAAATCAAGGTGTGACTTTTCCCAGTTGATACATGGTTGGTGTTTGTAATATTACGTACATCATTACTGAAACTGGTATTGAGAAATCAAATTAACATCAAGCTCCTGATGAAGTTTACTTATATAAACTTAGTTTAAGAAAAGTTGGCATAATATGAGTTTGTCTTAAATCTTAGTGGGTCATCGCCATTGGGATTCCAGCGACTGTTGACAACAAGAAGCTAGGTTTCGGTCTTTCTTTAAAGCTGAACTACTACACTTTACCTCTCAACGCCTCTGATGTGGTATATCCCTACATAGATATAAAAAACAAAAGAGAAAGTGGTGATGCTAATGCACAGGAAAATAGTACTCCAACAGATCACCCAGGTAATCGATGGAGCTTCTACGAGGGAGTTCAGTTTGCAATAAGGAGGTAAGCGATGATCAACGCATTATTTATACAATATATGTATATACTAGCTGATCCCGAGCAAATATTTGCGTGCATGGTATATTTAATGCTTGTAAAAAACTTACGCTTATGTGATTATTTTATTATTTAAGAAAAGTATATTTAAATTAATTTAATAATTCATCATGTCTCTTTAGAATTATTTAAAATAATATACGTTGCAATCAATCACATATTTCGCCTACACAATCAATAATCTTCAGTTTCGTGGCTATTTCAATTTTTATTAATCTCATAACGGTATCTTTAATCAAATATATCGAATGCTCCAATATAATATGCTCCAATTTATATGTAATATCATATAATCCTAGTTAAAATGCTCGGTGTTACCTAGGGTATAATCAATGGATTATCATCCAAGTGATATTCAAATCTAATTCGATCTAGGATTATATCTAACATAATTTTTCTGAAAAAATAAACCCTGACACCATATAAATTAATTAACGTACATAAAGGACCTCCTGAATTACGTCGAACCTGAAACTATTAGGCAGACAGAGACTGATATCACCCACGATATAAACTAATATAATTTATCAGTATAATACAAATTATGTATCAGCTCTATCATCTACCAGTTTTCTTTCGTGACCATATTGGATGAATACTTTTTAGTATCGAGAAAAAATAGATTTTGGTAATGGCTTCACTTGATGTCGGAATAACTTGGCATGATATTTTTTTACTGTAAATAATACTGTATCGTATGTCTTATTCGCATAGTATAAAACCATATGATAAATTTAAAGATCAGACAACTTGACTCCTTACTTACATCATGTAGAGGAGGTGGTTAAGAAATCCATGTCTACAGCAATTAAAAAGGTCGACAAAAAGCAGATAACTGTAAACCGGAAGCTCAGCTGATGTGTAGTCGTTTACAGTTTGAAGTTATGATTTTTAACAGATCCTAAATATACAGTCCCGAAAACCTGTTTGATCAAAACCTTTTCTAGCTTCACAGATAATAATTTCCGCTGCTAATGATCTAATTATCTCTTTCGCTTATGCTTTAGTATTATTATTAGTAACTTAATTATGGTGGGTATAAGAAAGAGAACATGAATGAAAGAGCACGATGCATCTGAGGAGCTGAGTAATTAGAAACTACACCAAACACACTGTCGATACAAACTGAAATTTAAGAATCTCTATCGAGATCATATTTATAATATTCTACTACTACTCTGAATCGGAAGTGACCATTTTGAGTTTTACGAGATAATCCATTGACTATTCTCTTTAATATCTAATATTTGTTTTCTCAATGAATATTAAATATGTATATCCATTCCTTATGTATATTAAGTTCACTGAAACAATGAGCCAATTTATCTTTGTTCGGATGACATTATATCCACTCAAAAACGATCTTAGACATTCCTTTTTGATAATGGAAACAAATCTCAAAAAAACTCTTTTCGGTAATTAAGGCCAAATAACATACGGAATCGGGTGAGTTTAAAAAATAGTTTTTATCAATAGGTTTATTGCAAAAGGAGAAAATAGTGGAGACTGTCTTCTCAGAGCCATATGTGAAGCGGCTGCCAGCCCATTTTATTCTAAGCATCACGGTGGACTTGCAGGAGAGCTTCTGCACGTTATTTTTACGTAAGTTTGTAATTATATGGATGAATTATCTTAAATTTAAATATGTGAAGACTTTCATGCTTGGAAGAAAAGTTATTTTGTCAGCAATGCAGGATATGATATGATATGACATGACAGGATAAGAATTCCGTTTAAATACTATCTTACCAATGTAAGACATTTATTCGTTTTAGACTCGTTACACCGAGTGGCGTAGCGATATTTCCAGTATTAGGAAGGATTTGGTGCTTTCCCGGTGAATGTGGCGAAGAAATTCCTCTCAGGTTTCCAGTATTGTTTATGTCTAGAAAATAAGCTTACTTACGTAAAAATAGAGAAGTAACTTAGAAATTATTTTCTTCTTCAGCTTAAAAAGAACAGTAGATTAAAGAGGTAAAATAACTATATAACTATATACTAAGGTTTATCTTAAATTTGTGTTCACTTTAATCTGTATTTGCAGTATCATTATCTGTGGTGTTATTCTTTTCCTAACAAGTATAAATATGAATTAAATTTTTTCGATGCTTCTATAATCTGTAGATAAACCAAGAAATGGAAAATCAAAAGTCTTTTAAAGTTTTCGCAGACAAAACCAGAAGAGATAGAAATATAGATAAAAACATAAAAGATAAATGTGGATAGAATGTATGAAAGACGGACAAGAGTAGATAGAAATGGAATGCATGAACTGTATAATACGACTGGATGGGAAGAAACAACTAAAATGATGAGGGATGAGATATCTACAAGTAGAAGGAGCGTAGACAAACCCATGAAGGTGGAAGAATGGTATCTCTTAAAACACCTGGAAACGTAAAAAATAAGAAAGTTATTGGGTTTATACAAAGCAGCTACTTGATGCACTTGAGTCTAAGTTTGCTGCTTCTTTGCTTCTATTAAATAACGTTCACAAATTAATGGCCGGCTATAAAAAGATATCAAAAGCCAATCATTTTTAAGTGCAAGGGCAAGGAAATGTACAAGGGAATTTGGAGAATGGCGTAGACTGTACTCTGAAATGTAGTAGTAGTATTGCTAAAATTGCTACGGCAGTTGAGGTAATTTTGCACATATGGGCGCCCGCCGGGAAACGAACCAGGGACCGCTTTCACTAAATAAGAACGCGCTACCCAATTTCCTACGCGGAAACCCAATTTTGAAAAGACCAAAACTGGTATCGCAATGAATATCATTCATGTCAGTGGAATTATCTCCATCCTATATTATCCAAATTCTCAACCTGATTTTTAAGAGTGATTATTTTATCGCTTATCGTTGTTGTGCGCTTTCATTCATCATCATTTGCTCCTGGGATTAGTGGGATCTTTTTATCTTTGTCTGCCACTTGTCTTTATGATTTCCAGTCCTTTCCCATTTAATAAACAGTCCTTTGTAAACATTTCCCCCTAACATACTCTCTATCATGTATTCCAACAAACAGTTCCCCTTTAACGCATGCCAAACAAGTTTCATTCTTTTTTTCATTCGCTGAACAAAACAGAGCACTTAATTCACCTATTCTCTTCAACGCATTGTTTCTAACTTCAAGTTAACTTCCATCAAACACTCTGGCATTTTAGAAGTAATGGATTTAATTTAAATGCTTATGTTACGATAATCTCGGTTTTGCAAATTATTTCTATAAGCAGATGTTTGTACTAATATTACCAATTAAAACTATACTGGTTATCTTTATTTTAAGGTTGCCATTTAGATATCGTTAACATAATGATTGATTGCTTTTTAAAACTAGGCCATCAGTGACGCCCTGCGATGACGATAGCGAATGCGAAACAACCGTCGCGACGACTTATCAGAGGGCCGAGAGCTTGGGAAAAGCCGGAGAGAGCTGTGGGCCAGCCTTTCCCTTGTGCCGCAGCAGCTTGTTAGATCTTTTTTCCGCTATGACTTCTCTCCCAAAATCATTTCACTGGTGAATCGCAGAAACGAATCTCTGTGTGCGATATCCTTTAAAAATGTAATTCAATAGTAATGACTGTATCGTATTTTGCGCCTCTGGAATAAAGAGTTATTAACTTCGACACAAATTAGCGACCTGAGCAGCAGCATTTCTGATTATTATGGTATAAATCATTTTTTTAATGGCTTCATTAATTAAATATTCTATAACTAGCAGTTAGTGTATAATATAAAAGTATGCATTTCCATATGAAATGTTCATTATATAATAATATATACAACACATAAACAAAACATAAACAAAAAGAAAGTATATTTCACAATCAAATAATAAATTTGAACCTTCTCTATAGTGGTTTCACTAACATATATGACTCCGACGTAAACGACTAGGTAAATTTAACAAAATAGGCCGAATATTACTCCCAAAGATCTTTTATTGAAATTCAATGGCTTTAGTGTACATAATTTAAAAATGAAATCCCGAAATTTTTACGAAAATATAGGATATATTTTACTTCATGATCACACGTAGCTCATTCTATATTCGGAGATATAATGCATGATGTGAATCTTAAGCTATCTTTGAGTCTGTGAGATTAGCCTGATACAACTATCATAGATTCCAAAGTGTTAAAAGTAATGCTGTGAAGGTGTTGGTACGATTGCGCACGTGCCACATCCGGCCCACCATAAACATAAATCTGTTCCGCGAAAATATTATAGCAATATAAACCATTAGTGACAAATAATAGGAGTTTCATAAACTGTGCTATTTACCATGGCAATTTAAAATTCTTCGTGTTAATTTAGAGTAACAAATAATAGATAGACTAAGCCGAACGCATTCAAGAATTTATAATAATGTACAAATGAATCAGTTTTTGAAATCCTCGTTTGACCTGCGGCCCGCAGAACCCTAGTAAATGTTTATCAGAACCAACGAGTCAAGAGTTCTCTTAAAAGATTCTCATACTTCCAAATGTAAGCAAATCTCATATGTATACAAAATGACAAATCTCTGAATGTATACAAAAGACTAAATTAGTTGGAGGATGAATGGAAAATGCATTAACAATCTTTACTTGTAAATATTGTACACAAATGAATAGGATTCAGACAATTCCGCAAAAGAAATTTTTAAAACAACGTATTCCATTTAAGTATTGGGAATCTTGTCATTAATATACGAGGATGTATTGAGGTTTGAAAAGTTTCAAAGAAGTTGTACATTCCTCGGGATGATGAGCAAATAAAAGAGAAATGTAATAATAATAATAAACGTCTTTATTGGGCGAAATTGTGACTAAAAAGTCCCATCTTCCATTTAACCCTTAGTAGAATAGTATGTAGAGTAATAAATAGTGAAGTATGGTGAATCCCTCCATTTTACTACTTTGCTGAAGCAAGAAACACCGTTGGTTAGAAGATTCTTTGGCATCTTTGAACGGATTGTTTGAACAACTCCGATCTTAATGTAAATAAGTTCTTTGCTTGTTCTATTTATTTTGTTTACTTTACAAAGTAAGGAATATTTGCACTTTATGTATTTAAGGAGAGATTTATTTTCATTTAAAGCTAATTGTTGAAATCATAACTTAATTTACGTTAAAGACATATTTATATCTGATTGAAGGTCAGAATTTTTTATTTATGAAAACTGTCAAATATTGGTCAATAGCAGTTTCCTTGCTAAATCGCATTCGGGAAACCAAATATTAGAACTAATCTAAAGTAACGATTTCTCAGTATAGTAGTTTAAATATGAATTTTCCATTAAATAATCCAGAAATAATCCAGAATTCATGAGAACAGTAATTGTTAAAGTTTTTCATTGCTAATGCAAAAGATATAACTCTAAGAGAAATGCACCATTAAGTAGAAAAGTACTGATGAAGAAGAATAAGTGCTGATTAGTGAGAGCTTTTAACTACAATAGTACAATGAATCCTGAAATGTTCAGTAATATCACTTTGATGTAAATTATAGTGTCTATACAGGTACATATTTAACTTATTAAGTTTTGTAAGATAATAAAAATTGAAAATTTTCTTATTAAATAAAATATAAGGGAGTAACTTAAAACCATGGATAATTTTTTAACGTAAAATAAAGTTTCTACAAATGATTAACTTGATATCGTGATTCTTATTCTACATTTAATTGTTTGAGAAGCGGAGAATTTTAGAACAAGTGAATCCATGATACTATTATCTTTACCATTCAATAAATCATATCGTGCCATACTTATTTTGTAATTTTGGTGTTTTGTTTATTTTTCCGATATAAAATGAAGCCTACGGTAATTTAGCTGTCCTGTAGTTCGACGAATTGGAGCCAAAAATAACATTTTTTAACGGCCATTATTAAATTTATAAATGTCATTCCTAACAAAAACAAGCAAAGATGGAAAGGCGTTTAGGAAGAGATATCTCACTTTAAAAAAACCTTGTTCTGCATTCGGTAGCTTTTTCCCGCCCTTAAACAGATGATCCTCGACTCTCAAAGTCATGTAGCGATCATGCGTTCCACCATCCCTCCTCACACAAATCTCTCAATCCCGAGATGCAATCTTTAACGGCGTCGTTAAGTCAAATTGGGTCAAAGTGTCTGCTGAACCCGCCTTCACCGCCCAGACAAAGGGGATACGCGTTTTTTCCACATCCCGTTCTTCGGCATCAGCGCCGCATCGGCTGGCTTATCAATAATGAAGCGCTCCACCCGATTTGCCCAAAAGACAATTCGGCAGAGCCATTGCTCGCCATGCAGAAGGGATCATGAATTATTCAAGCCCTGCGTCGCGGGAAAGCCTTTTGATTCGCTGTTTCTCTTTTTCATGAGCACTCGAAGATTCCTCTTTTTTCCTCGTTTTAAATTCCGCTGCATCTCTTTTATTTCTCCTTCTAGAAAATATCTATGGTAGAATCGCGATTGTCACTTGCCGCTACTTCTGCGCTACTGCCGGTAGGGGGAGAGGATGGAAATTTGGCGAATACCCAGTCACGTCCGCAATCTTTCCGGCAGATGGAATGAGGGAAAGCGGAACTGGCGCAAAAGGGTGCAGCGAGTAGGTATTCCGGTCACGCCATTAAAACACTTAGTTTGAATAACTCGGGATGTAAAACGAATGACAAATATTACGGAAACTCGAGAAAAATTCAATCTTTTCGGGCTTGAATTAAACTCAGGAGGTTATGCGGCCTCTCCCCCCCTCCGATGTATTACATACATTGGTCCAATTAGGGACAAAGATTTGGTGAATTCTGTGTACAAAGAATGGCATGTTTGAGACACTTCAATTTTTTTTAATTTTTGAGTATCTGAGAGCTTGAATGATTTTGCTCGAGTATTCCAGTATTATTCGAAACAACGGAAACAACGAATTTACGCAATAAATCATCATCCTGCTTGAAGTGGTGGCAATCTAGAATGTTGAAAAATCAACCAAGGATGCTGAACTAGAATTCATTTATTTGTCAGCCACGACAAGGTAGAAGATCCATTCATCCATTCAAAGTCATCCATTAAGTGCCAATAAAACTTAAGGAGGTGACTAACTTTCACTCCATCTGAGTGAATATATTCCTGGAAATATTTTAAAGCCGAAAATTTGAAGCTGCATGAATAGCAACATCTGAATCTCACTCTCATTTGATAATGCATTATTATCTTAGAGTTCAGACATAAATATTTTCTATGCCTAAAGAAAAATCTCCTTTTTGTACATCTTAATCCTTGAGCAAGTAGGAAACATAGGCATGTGTATAAAAAATAATATTAAGTCAACAATATTCTATTTTATTTCAGTCTCCAGATATAATTATCTACGGAAATACCCCGGAAAATTGTTCCTACAATAACCAAATGCCAAAAATTGAGTAATTCGGAGCCACTAATGACATAAAAATGAATTCAGAATTAAAGCCGTATGACGTGGCTCGAGGCGAAGAAACAATCCAGTTAATTAATCGCACCGCTTTTGGAGATGCTTCCGAGATAAATTTATATTTTATCCGTACCCGAGTTCATGAAATTTCATTTCTATTATTCAAAAATAAAAAGCCCATCGAGAGGAACGCCGTAGCTGCAGTTACTAATTAATTCTTATTTCTGTTTATTTTAGCTCGCGTTATCGCGATGATTGGTTTTTTGATTACCCAAAACTACAAACGTAGCATGCCTCTCCCATTAGCGGGAAGCAAATGCAGCACAAATCATTAGGGTCACTTTCAAGGGTACGCTCCAAGGTAACTCAGTCTAGACGACATTGTTTCGTCGTTCGTTTGCCAATAAACCTCATATCTCCTTTTAATGCAGTATTGATATTTTCCCCGGAACAAAAATTGAATAATTTCGGAAAAAAATTTCTTGGTTGAAATTTTTAACATGTTGCGATTACATTAAATAAAAATTTTTGTTCGCCTCAATTTAACGGAATCAACGATCAATACCGAATGTACGTAAAATTGTTTATGAAATCGCAGAAGAAATCTTTGTTTGCTAATACGTTTGCGATGACGTAGCGATGGGAATTCAACATCGAAACTCGTTTGCATAAAGTTAGAAACTGGAACTCTGGGTCGTACTTTGAGTTTCTTCTCTTTGATCATCTCTTTGATTTCCTTCGGCTTCTTTATTGATTTAACCGCCACCTTTCATCTTGGTTTTCCTCTTCAACATTTTCTGTCTTCTTGTATAAGTTGCTGAGATATTCTGATACTGTCCTGAGTATTGTTTGCCAGTTGTATATTTTTCTACCATCTTCTTTCTCTTTCTGTGCGGCCAAGATCTTTTTCCTTCCAAATGTTAGGCGTTCTCTGGCCTTCTTCAAGCTCTTGTTGTTTTCTACATCTACGTCTACATAAGTACCCTGCAAGCCTTTCGGCGTGTGGCAGGGGAAGTTTTCTATAGCCTCTTGCATAACTCTTTCGTTGAAATTCCTTGTCTTCCTTAATTGTCCTTCTGATACACTTGCAAAGCTCGGTGTAGTCGATGTCATTCCTTGTTGTGCCTTAATTCTTCATTTCCTTTTGGCGTTTCATCATTTCCTGAGTTTTCTCACTGAACTTTCTATACTTTAGTCTTTTTGGTGACCTTGCCACTTTTTCTGCTGTTGCCTTCACAACTTCCATAACTTTGGCTTCCAGTTCTTCTTTTAGCGCTGAAAACCTATTTCTCAATTCCAGTTGAAACTATTTCTGATTTGCTGATACTCATTTCATCTTTCCTGCATGATAATAACTTCTTGCGTTCCGTTCGAAGGTCAATCTTCATTCTGTATCTTACTATTCTGTGGTTATTTCCGGTGCTGAAGTTGTTCAAGATTTCACAGTTACTGACTGTGTAGAGTTCGTTTATCAATATGTATCCTATTTCATTTTTCACTCCATTAGGACCTCTTCATGTCCACTTCCTAGTAAGATTCTTCTTGAAATACTTATTTGTCATAAACATATGATACATTCAGCAAACTCTATCAAACCTCGTCTGGTTGAGTTTGCTGAATTTGTCTAATTTGTGTGTCTACGTGACCTCATTCATTTTTTTGTGGTCACTTGTGACCAGTCCATATGTTCCTGCTACGGCGTCATCTGCTTTTTGCTTATCTACATGAGGGTTTAAATCGCCAATGATGACTTTGTAGTAGTCCTTCTCATGTTCAGAGCCAAGAGTCTGATAGAAGTTCTCAATATCCACTTCGCTGATTGCTGCTGGTGGTGCGTAAGCTTGTATGATCTGAACAGAACGCTAATTTATCTTGAGAATAAGCATACGTACTCTATCAGGTACACTTTCCATTTTATCCACATCATTTTTCCACTTCCTATTGATTAGGAAGTCAACGCTTCCAAGTTTTTCATCCCTTGTACCCCTGTAATAGAATAAATTACCATCCTTGAGTGTCATATGTGATTATAGTCTGATTTTTTTCTGACTTCGCTGTGACCGATGACATCCCATTTTATCTTCTCTTCTTCCTTCAGTAGCTCCAGGAGTCATTCTTCATTCTTCAGACTGCGGCAGTTGTAGGTTGCAAAGTATAGGGTGGTAGTTCACGATGGACCGCTGTAATGCCATCACCTCCCGGACATCCGAATGGCTGGTGCTTTTACGTCTGGATAAATTTCCATTACAAGCTCACCATGATCAATTGAATTTGCGATTGGGGGATAAAGGAGAATAATTCACCAAGCTGCCCTACTGGCAGTTGGTGAATGCCAATCTCACTATTTGACCGGAGATATTGTTGAAGCCTCCTTACCTGGGCTACACTTCCCCTCCGATCCCATTTAACATCTCTCCGCCCCGATGAGAAAATGAACTGTGGCCGTATGAGAGCATATATGTATATCATCGAGGCAGAGGGATGTTTTATGGGTGATGTAAGGACGCCACAGCCTCTGTAATGCTGCAAGAAGAAAGAGAGGGATCCGGGATTAAGAAGGGAGTTAGACAAGATGACTGTCTTTCTCCAATTCTTTTTACTGCCGTTCTGAAAGAATTTTTTTAACTCAAGATTGGAAGAAAAAAGGCCTAAGGATCAATGGGAGTAAATCAGTAAATGCGTTTTGAAGACGATATTATACTCTTCGCAAACATCGGTGAAGATCTAGCATCAAAAACTCCAAGAACTGAACACGTCTGAGCAGAGAATAGGACTTAGGATAAACTTATCGAACGCTAAGGTAATTTAATTCTTTAAATGTATAATTGATTAGCAGTGCAAGTACTAATTAAACTACAAGAGATACCCCTTGATGCTTGTTCAGTATGCACTTACTTGGGACAACTGGTTACAACAGGATAGAAAAACAGGATTAATGAAGAGAATCGAAGAATTAAACTAGACTGGAAAGCCTTCGGAAGAAATGCGTACATTCTTAAGTCAAAATTCCCAAAGTCTTGAAGAGGAAGGTCTTCCACTTATACATTCTTCCAGTGTTGACATATTGAAGTGAAACTTAGGTGTTCACAGCGATAACGGAGCGACTTCAGACTACGCAAAGAAGTATGGAACGCCGCGGCGTATGCTTGGAATCATAAGAAGAGACAGAAAGAGACATACAGACTTCCTCACCCCTGTGTTGCCAGTCAGGCAACACCTGGGTGAGGAAGATGAGAAGAGTGACAAACATCATAGATAAGGTAAGATCACTGAAATGGATGTGAGCAGGCCATGTTGTGAGAAGAAACTATGAGCACACAACTATATATTTCAAGTAAACATTGATTCGTCTTCTAAAGCCTCCGTATAAGTTTATTATCATATTGAATATTGAAAACACCTGTTCTTTCTGAGCGTAAAACAGCTGAATAAACAGTTATTATTAATCTGTTGTTAAACTATTCCCTAAATAAAACGTTCCATTGATATCAATTTATTTTTATTATCGTGTAAGATAGTGCTCACCGCAATTATGTAGTACGTCACGATCTCCGTAAATTATGCATTGGAATAAAGTTGGGAAAAATACATATTTCCTAACAAGGGTAGACCAAGCCCTCTAGCCCGAAAGACAAGATGTTTTCATGGTCCTGATTCTCCTTTAAAGAAAATCTATCTAAAATAAAAGAGATGAATTGAGGAAGAGGGTCTTTTAAGTTAACGACCGCCTAAGATGTGTACGAGGTGGGTTTATGTAAAAGAAAATGGATGAACAGAAGAAAAGGGGAATGAGCGGCTGGTATATTAATATTCATGAAGAAGGGAGGAAATTAAAGAGAGATAACGAAGGCTGTTGAAAATAGGGAGAGAGAGGCGTAAAAGGATGGAAACTGAGTAAAAAATGGATTTAAGATAAAAGAAAGGCAAGTTGACGAGGGAAGAAAATTAAAACCAAAGAGGTGTCTGGAGAGAGAGGAAGGAAAGGGAAACGCTAAAAAGAATGTGAATCGAAATGGGAACGAAAGATATAGAACAAAGGATTGGAAAAAAGCACAACATATTACGGGATTAAAAAGGACTGAACATGTTTATTTACGTCTGAATTGTTGAATTTATTCAAATTTATGGAAATATTTAGCATTAATTTGATGAAAACTCGATAAATTAAATTAGGATACAAAAGGAAGAAACGCATTTAATTACAAGCTACTAATAATCACTTATACGTAGGTGACTACACGCATATAATTCTCGCTGAGATAGTTTTTCACCTAAATGTCCCATCTTTACAACCAATACCTATCTTAGCTGTTTAAAGCTTTATGTAATCCACTGCTCCAAGAATTGACATACATAATTTTTTAAATCGTAGAATCCATGAAATATCCAAATTAATTTTCATTGCCTTAGAGAAAGTTCTTAGGATCATACATTATCTTATTTTTTCAATTAAACTTCGTATGTATATTTCTTCTTTTTCCAGGGAAACCGACATAATTAATCTAATAAGAAATCTAATCGAAATCTAAATATCGTATTGCTTTTCATAAAGTCAACGAAGAAAGACTAAATTTAGGAATGTAATAGGAAATGGATGCATTTTTATTGGGTATGGTATGGTGTAAGCTATAAATGTGTGATATTCCAGTCAACTACAAAAAGCGGCAGAGTAAATTAAAACAACTTCCAAAGATAATTTTATTCTTAAAAAATTTATATATTTTTCACTTATCTTCGGACGTTCCTTGAACCAAAAATCATAATAAACAGAGACGGGCTTCGACGCGCATCTCCATAAAGGCTATTTGTATATCTGTACTGCTTTACCACTTAAATATCTTAATTTTTCATCCGTAAACTGAAGCAATCCTTCTAGATTTACTTTCTTATCTATTCTACATAGACATTATAATAGATTATTCCTTAAAGTTTTCCTTAAGTATTATAGATTTATTCCTTAAAGTCTTCCTCCTGGCTATGAAAATAAATCTGTACTTGTTGAATGGCTTCTGGATAAGCTATGCCTTGATTAAGAGGGGAGACCAAGGTAATTAAGAATCCTAGGCTATTCTAGACAAAACCGTATTAGATACCAAAAGCACAGTAATTGAATACAAAAATGTAGATTAGAAAGTTGAAAATTGTTAGATAGTAATAGTATTCTCGATTCATTATATCTTTCTGACGCGAGAGTAATAATATTCTAACTTCATTACTTCTTTTTGAAGATGAAATATTGCTTGATCAATGTTAAGCTGAATTATTATTTAAGCTAATCAAAAGCTGTAGGGATGTTATTCAGAGGAATACATGATTAGTGGCAAAGACTTTTCCTTTTTTTTAATGGGCTGTTATCAAATTTACATCGTTGCCGAACCAATTTTTAAAAATTAGTTTATTTTCATTTCATTCGGTACTACCCCTGGCATAATGAGTATTCCTTTGATAAAAACCCAACGTGTATTCCGCAGTATTGTATTTAAAGCATATCTCCGCATCAATGTACTTGCTCCATTTCATTTGTGCCAAGCGAAGGGCATACTTGAGAATGATGGGATCAATCAAATAAAATTATAGAAAAATTTTGTTACTAGATGAAGACAGTAGTTCCAATTAGAAAAATCTTATATACTATTTCATGAAATTTTCCTCCCTTTCCTCGTAACGCGAACGTGTCGGCCGCCACTAACGTAGAAAAAATTAACATCCATTTATGTCAAAAATAATCACATTTCAATCAACGCCAATGTGGAAACGAAATCTATGCGGAACGCGCGATAAGAAGACTCCAGTTTCGCTGCGAACATGTGCCTACCAGATGTGTGATCTCCCTAAATAACGTGATTTCTTGAATTTCCCTTGAAGCAGGGAATTCTTTTCACCGACCTAGCGTCGAACCTAGGATCATTTTGGGAGATGTCTCTTCAGTACACGGTAGAAAATCACTTCTTCTAACTACAGCTTGAATTTCAATTCCCTGTCTTAACAGGAAGTGCCTAAAAAATTTTCGAAAAACTGTGCAATGCACCCTTATGGGAAAAATACCGTTTTGGAGCCCTCTAGGATCGAACCCATGACACCTAGAATCGATATCTTAATTTTTCTCTAGTGAGATGGTCGGAGTCTTTAGGCAGAAAAATCACCAGTTCAGTGAACCTCCCCATTTAGCCTCAGAGTTTGTATCCTGTTAGGGTATATATATCCAGAGAAGCGTCTATATATTATAGATTCATTTTATAAACAGTATCAAGTTTAAGGTATTAATCCCTAAGAACATTTTTGTGCCCGCATAGAGGTAAGCGAATAGAATTAAATGTAGATATGTTTACTACTTAGGATAAGTTACACAAATTTAATTCCTAGCTAAAATTTTTTCCTTTGGAAAATTCGTGTACTTGTTAATTAAAAGTGATATTTAGATACAGAGGCCATAACCATTCGTATATACTGTGTTAACCTTACCAATACGAGACATACGCTTCCACATCATCCTAAGACATACTTAGATTGGGCTTCTAAAACTAAATATTTGAAATTTAAAAATAAATATTCCACTCAATTATTAAAAGAAATTTTCCAAATGTCCAATCAATATCTATTTAACTAACTCATTTACATTAGTAACCTCGCTCGAAGAATGTTACACGTTAAGACTCGGATATTTTTTAGGTATTTCTTGTAGTTCAAATCTAATCACCGCAGAATGTGATATTTCCAGAAAGAAATATAATCTCTCTCGATCCTGCATTCCTATTTTTAATTTCCGTATACATTCAAATAAAGGCGTTTATATGCATCGATATCTTTCCAAGATAATCACTCTGATTTTAGTATCATCATAGTTCTCGCCTCTCTGACTTCTTTATAAAAAATTATTTTATTAATATATATTTAATGTCGTATTTTTTCCGGTATCTAGCAATTAAAATCTCTTCTTCTTCAAGCCTCACTCTCATTTTCCTCTTTTGTCAAGATAAGTCGGACGTTTCCTCTCTGCTTTGCATATCATCCACCCGGTTATTCAACTCCTCATCCCAATTTTGTTCCGCATTTCAATTCCAATTTGTCTTTCTCTTCTCAACCACAGTCGGCTGGTGTTTTAAGGAATTCCGCGCGTCCGATGGAAACGGCGATTAAGAATGCCAGGGACCAGACCCTTACCCACTTCTCATTTAAGCGCCTTCTCCAACAATGACCCATTTCCATACTTACCCCCATCTCACTTTCGAGTCAAGAACAGAGATCTCCGCCTCGCTATCTACACGACGTCATATTTATCTCTCCAAATCCAATTTTTATTTCCTTTATGCCGTCCCTCCTTCTCTCCAAGATTACTTTAATTCTTATTCTCTGCGACACGAAATTAGTATTTTTTATTCAGACATGTATTCCAAAACCAGTGTAACAAATTGAGTAGTTATGGAGAAAAAGGAATGATATTGCTGCAGAAATAGAATCCTAATTTCTATTACAAATACGCTTAAACATTAAAAATACCGTTGAAATAAGTCAATAACATCGACAAAAAAGAAAAACTGTATTTTAGTTGGTTGCACATAACGATGGATGTAGGAGGAAATAAATATTACTTAGCAAGAAAAAATATACCTTTCGTGTAATTGACATCGATGTTCGAAATAAAATAGTGTGCTTTAAAAACGTACAAAATATTAATAGTAAAATAGCTATCGTAATGAATATCGCTACCGCAACGTATCTGTTAAATTCATGAAAATAAAATAAAAGTATTAATCGTCTTAGTTGGTTGGACGATACCTATATTTCGTGCTATTCCTTACCTTCAACGGGAGTATTTGGATGTGTTTTACGCAGAAGACGAGCACGAATATTGAAAATTCTCGAGAAGATCGAAATCAATAGATGCGGTAACATATTTTGTCATTTCCTTTGATAGCCATCGAATGTCCTTTGATTACCGTTAAGGTTGACTTCCAAGCTATAAAAGCGTCCTATGAAGATAAGGAAAACAAGAGATTAAACAGTCACAATGAAATCACCATACAATCCTTAATGATAAAAAGGAAAATATGTAACTAATACGTTATCTGCAAGGAGTTAACTCATTTTATTTATTTGTTTAAAATAAACCCATAAACAGCACAAGGCCTTTACAATGGATTATAAACAATTATTTTATACTAGGACCGCTAATTCTGAAAAATAACACATCGTATTTCGTAGCGGAAATTGAAAACTAAGCAGAGGTAAAAGTAAATAATTAAAATTGAAATCAAGGAATAGTTACACCTTATTCGTATATAATATAACAATTGACATACATTGAAAGTGGCCGAAACGTTGGTTCTACACCAAGAAACAATCCGGTTAGTCTCCCGTGAAGACTTTCTGAAACAAACCATTCACCGGGAAAGCACCAAATCCTTCAATTGACATACAATCTGTATTTGTGTTACAAAACTCATCATAGCCTCTTAATTATGTTCATAATTAGGATAAAAATTTCCATAAAACTTTTTTCTCAATTGATGATCGGCCATAGGGTTAGGGTAACTTGCAAGTTAATTCAACTAAATCTTTTTTTTTTAATAAAAGAGTGCAATATCACTGATAAAAGTTTTACCATATGCCTTGTTGAGAACAGAAATATTCTCATTATCTACGAAATATTCTCTCACCATATTTGCACTGAATATCCAAATTGTGGCAATAATTAAAATCCATTGAATGCAATTCTTCCCCTTTCTTTGAATATACCTAGACGATTAGAAAATTATTTCCTTCGAGTTGAATAGGAACATTTTTTTGGGCGTCGTCAAAGTGCAATCATAACTTTGAAGGCGACCGAAGCGTTTCAAAAGCAGCTGAATGAGCAGTATTTCCATCACAAAGCTCGCCGAGGATAAGTAGAAAAATATTTCGGAGTGTCCAACTCTCTTTGAGACAGCACCTCTTTTTCCAGAGCTGCGAAAGGTGTCTCACTCCCACCCCCGCCCTCAGCGAGCCCCTCCTCCCCAAATAAAGTCCTCTCGTAAATGGAAGCTCTAATTGGCGGAGGTAGATCTTGAGCACACAGACTCTGAGACATTGGAAAAGACGCGCACAATGTGACACCACGAAAAAAACGGTGACGGAAAAGACTCGAGAGAAAGAGGCCCCAAATCAGAGACAGTCACGCGGCGAACATGTCTTCCCAGCGATGCTTACAAAGCTGAACCGTGTTTTTCCCGGCGTTCTTTAATTTCTGCCGAATTTTTCTCTTTGGAGATTTGAGACTAAGTGGGAGGAGAGACGCATGAAAGTATAATGGATCCTCAGCGAGAATGTTTAAATTTCCGAAAGAACCCGACGAAAAATAACGAGAGTATCGGAAAGTACTTCCACCGACTAAGGTTACGGAGGAACTGCGTGTTTTATTATATCCGGCAAACGATCAAAATACGGTTTCCCAAACATTCGAGGTGAGTGAAGTTCTTAATTAAAATCTGTAAAAAAATACATAATATATGCTGTTATAATATCATTAATTTAACTAGCGTGGTAAATTTTTATAACAATTTATTTCGCATAGTAATTCATATCGCTATAATTAATGTACGCGTTATATATTTCGATCTTACTACCCCTCAATCCCCCTCTTCTGTCTCCCTCCCTCCTTTTTGTTATTGTTAATTTCCTTCAGTAAATAAGCTAAACTTCTTCTAAAAACAAGTATTATATGTTTATCTCAGAGATCAGTCGCTGAAATCGGACGTGGAGAAGGTTTGTATTTGTAAAAAAGAATGAATTTAATTAAATTTATTATTCATATTTAAAGTTTCAAGAAGAAACTATCTTTTTGGATAAATACTAACTTAAATGTTTTATGTCTTGTCATTCGATTAAATGCTATGATTAGACAACGATTTTTCATACAACAAAAAACTTGGAATTTCAAATATTACTTTTCACTTAATAAAAAAAGTTATTTTTACATTTAACTGAGTTAAATTGTTATTGGTTTTAAGAACCTATTACCTCCTAAATTCCTTTTTCTTCGTTTAACGCAGTGCTCTCCTATTACTATTGCTATTCATCGTGCAAGCGACTTCCGGATCCAAATCGGTATCAAGAAGAAAAAGATATAACCCAACGGTCTTCCCATCCAACAGTGAAATCGAGGTAATAATTAAACCTTACATATTTTAGAGACAACATCTAACCAACTACCAGTAAAAAAGTTGTAATAAAATAAAATCCGCTTATAACATATGTTTACGTGCGTCCAGCATCTTAAATATGCTCACAGTCACATCTTATATGCTTGACAATTCCTGTGTAAAATGTTGATCCAATAATTAATAATAAAAATTTAGCGAAAACATTTTTATTTTAACTATCTTACTTATTAAAGAATTGTTTTTAAACTAAAAACCGAAAAGTTACGAGGATTCTTACATAAAAGAAAATTCTTACAAAATTACAAAAAGCGAATGATCGATAGGTGCCTTTTGACAGAGAATTCGGTGAGAGCTTGGATGGATGTCAAATCCCCAAAATTTAATTCTTGGGATAGAATAGTCCATTTTTCTCCATAAATGTGTTTTCGGAAAAATCAAGAAAAATCGAACAAACGTAAGTAAGAATTTCCTTTTCAACTTGGAATCACGGACCTACGTATTTAGCATGACTGAACCTCATACAAATTCTTAGAAAACCCTTTTAATGATTGGTCCAGTTTCAAGATATAGTATTTCTTCCGTTAATCATCTCCTATGATTAGTTTCACTAACGTGACGAATGAATGGGGCACGATTTGTCAAATAAGGTATCGTATGACATTAGAACAATTAAGTTTCCTGTACTTGACGCGTGGCAGCGCGTCGATCAGCGGTAACATATTTAACTCGTGTTAGAAACATTAAGGAGCACTTCAAGCTTTCAAATACGCCGATCCCCAACCATAGAATAAAAGAGACTTCTTATGAACGTTTTCGCCATTTTTCTATCACAGAATCACGCTTGTCACGAAAGGTGCAAATCAAACTTACAAACAAGACGGGTAACGGTACCGCTCTCCTTGTAAATACTTGGACGAATGATTTCGGCATATAGACTATATGCACCGATATAAACTCTGATATAACATGAAGCTTGAAGAAGATGCTAACCAGCTAGAGCGTAGCGCATCGGAGAGCATTTCAGCGTCATTTTAATGCTTGCAGAATGCATTTCTCACTTATAAGCAAACAATTTCATTTGTAAGAACAAGGCGATGAAATCTTCTTGTCCACAGTGCCTGCTAATACATCCGCTAATGTTTACAGAATGAAGACATCGCGAGAAAATAATATTAAAACACCTGAATCATCTCCTAATCTACAAATAGAATCAGCATTTACAGCCACTATGAATCGTCCGCTATCGAAAGCCCCAGAAAATGAATGTTTCGGCTGACGAAGTTTTTACTGCCTCTTTTAGGACTGAGATAACGGATATTTAGTGAATGTGAGCGAAGTCAGTCATGCGCAAACAAAACAAAATTGGCCATAATGTTCTGCACACAGTAAATGCTTGTTAGTAGAAGAGTCAGATGAATTTGATCGGACTTTGGGCAGTTTGTTACGATTTTAGACCCACCTGGCAATCGTTTATAGGCCAACGAAAGTGATCCTGGAAAGAATTATCGAGGTATCGCTGTATATTTACATTTACATCAATACACAGTAAGCCGCCATATGGCGTATGGCAGGGGGTGTGAAAACATTGCAATCCCTAATTAGTTATGATTTACACCCTACGATATCTGGAAATATACTCGGTTTTTCTACCCTAAAGAGATTCATACTTAAATTAAGATATAAGAGATCTACCAGCGATCACATTTAGATATTTAAAACTGTTTGCACCTAATATAAAATGAATGCACATTTTTATACGTATACATATTTTTATTATTATTACATTCTCTTTTTATCAAATGAAGTCCATTTTAGTAAGAAAATCTATAAGCGATTCGTTATCCCAGCTATATATCTTGTTCTCCGTTCTCAATCTAAACGACCAAGGAAAAAGAGGTATAACAAAATCACCCAAGAATGAGCTGACTTCGTCTTAATCTCGAGCCTAGTCTCCTCTCTCTAAATCTTCGTGACCTAAATCTCGAGAAATCTAAGTAGAGCTCGGTGTTTTATCTTAACACTTTTTAACAAAATTCATATTAAGCTTGCTTATTTGGACTTATTTAATGCTGTTCTTATCTGATAAATTTCAAACGCTTTAGAGTAATGCTCCAGATGAGGCTAAGTAACGCAGAGAAGCTTTACTTCCTTCCCTTCTAAAATGTGTTGGCGATGTTTATCTTGTTCAACTGCTTCTGAAAACAAACCATCGCTTCAGGGCTAAAAATACTGCTGCAAGTTAATTATCTCTCAAATAGTTTTGGAGATGGAAATCCTATATAGATTCACCGAATAGCTCAAATTATTATTTAAACTTTTCGGCGACATAACTTTGTATTGTCTATTGAATTTCTCCGTAAAGTTTATACTTTTCATCTACGTCAGTGTCTTCGAAATATATCCAAACATTTAGTGAAAATATGTATTAGTTAAGCCCCATTAGTCGCATCCTGAAGCTACTATAAGGAAATAAATTCGAATAACTTAAAAGAGTTAGAAAGTGGAATATTATATAAATGCAAATTAGTTATTTCCATACGACGATAAGTTGGATTTAAAATTCATTTCTACTATTTAGTACCGAAGTATTTGGCTCTAGAAATTGGCTCTTGAAGCTGTTGAATAGAAACAACTTCTCCTAAAGCTTCGTCAGACATCAAATTTGCAAGACTTAAATTGATATTTAAGGTGCATGGAGAAATAGATCTATATTTAAGATATTTGCCAATTTACACTACCTAGTAAAGTCAACTAATTGACGAATGCAGAATGCTTTCTCGTGAAAGAAACATAGACTTAAACTTGATAGCAATAAACATAATCGGAAAAATCCTAGAAAACTAAAAGTCAACATCTAGCTATTTTATGCCAGTCGTGCAGAATATAAATAGTTCAATGCATCGCATAATAATAAATACTCTCTTTGGGAGAGTAGAAAAATTTCTTAAAAAGAAATACTCTATTTGGTTTAATTCCAAGATAATGGTAATTCTAACTATATGCCTTATTATACAAGTAAATCAAAGCTGTTTTTAAGCAGTTGATTCAACATTTTCTTGGAATAGAAAATGATCACGTAATTGACTGCCTTATGAGACCAGGAAACGCCCTATCTACGAATACGATGCTCAAACAAAATGAGACAAGTAATAAATTTCTATTCTTCGGATGTACTCTCAACGCGAACCTTCCGGGATAAAAGCGATGATTTATCTTCGTATCGAACATTCCTTCGGACAGCCACGTCGTGGGAATCGCGAGGAAATAGGCGAACGAGCAAATAATACGGCGAAAAATTACGCGATTGATAGAGAGCATACGGTGGAAAGGGGTAGAAATGAGAAAGGGAAAGAATGGGAGGAAGAAACAGCCGAAGATATGAAATATGAGCCGAAAAAGGACGAAAGAGAGGTGATGTGAATTGAGAAATCGGACGGGAGAAATGGAGTAGGAGAAAGATCTGAAAAAAGAGCAAGACATAAAATAAAAGAGATGAAAAATGTTCCAGGTTTCGTCGATCGAGTGTGGGAATGGGGAGGGTTGGATGCTGATGAGAACGATGGAGCGCGTTGGGGTGGAAAGAGTCCATAGGGGCTGAATGGTTGGTAATTTGGAGGATTTGGAGGAGAGGAAATATCGAATGATGCGTGAAGGGGTTGGGAGAATGAAAGGGTTTTGTAGATAAGAGGCGAAGGCCTTGATGGAAGTGGTGCAGACTGGGAGAAATAAAAACGCAGCTCTTCAACGTGTGTGATGTAAGGGAGTCGCGTAAGCGAGAAGAAATCAAGGCACAATGCGAGAATAATTTTGTTTTCACCTTCGTTCTAAGGAAAGGGATATCAAAAGATGGAGGAGTTGTATTTGCGGCCCCATAATTTACTTTACATATGTTCCTAATGATTAACTATTTGTAGGCTACTCATCGTCTTATATAAAATAATAAGGATGCACAGAATAAACACATGAAATATATCTTGAACATAGAAATTACGATAACATTCGAGAAAAAGGAAGACAGTTCCAAACACTATTTTAATTTTAATACATTTATAAACGCATTTAGTTGCATGCTAAAATAACAGTTTCACAGTTAACACATGCAGCTGTTTTCATAATCCTACATCCGAAAATTTGATAATCGGTTAAAAATGTATTTCCGTTGATATATGATACATATTTTGAGTATATATGATATTAAATATATTGAGATCATATCCTAAAACATAATATCATTACTATTAAGCGCTAAAAATGAAAAACACCAATATTTTCATTCACTAATCTATGTTATTAATATTTAATGAATTCAGTAATATTTGTAAATTGACTTAGAATTTTAAAATTTTAGCTGTAAACCTATTATAAATGTTTTTGATAAAACATTTACATTATTTCCTCTGTATTGATATCTTTTAAATCATATCAGTCCACCATATATTACAATTTCATGCATTCATGAAACGCAGTACCTCAAACCCTACATATATATGTTCAGAAAATTAGAATATAATTATATTTGAAAAATTGGATGCATGTTGATTGGAAAAGTCCAGATGAACATTCTGCTTTGATCTACTGACTTCTCTAATTTTACTAAAAATTAGCACCCAAAAACAACATTGCAAATGTTAACCTCAATGGGCATGTCGCTACATTTAAGAAAGGTTTGAGCTGTACATGTATCGCACCATCATTACTGTTATTGTACGCTGAAAACTTTGAAAATTTTAACTAAATGGGCAGCAGCTGGAGGTTGTTAGAAATTTCAGATACTTGGGAAGTGAGTTATCAGAGAATGGGAGAATAAACACAGAGATTGGACACAAATTAGGAGAAGCCAATGGATTTTATCAAAGCGTACGAGGCATGCTTTGGAGAAAAGAAGTCCCAATCAAATGCAAGATGCTAATGTTTAGTACATATCTGGTGCCTATCCTGACATATGCTTCCAGTACGTGGACAATGACAGGCCGATAAGAGAGTGGAATCCAAGCAATGGAAATTAAATTCTTAAGGAGCAGTCTGGGAAAAACAAGGAGAGACACGATCAGGAACGAATGAATCAGAGAAATCTTGGGTATAGAAAGGCTCCAAATACAGAATGAGAGAATGAATTTGAAATGGTTTGGCCATGTGAAGAGAATGGATGAATGGCAACTTCCAAGAAGGATATTTGAAGAGAAGATTAAAGGAAAAAGACCAAGGNTTGAGATAAATAATGAGATTATAAATTATGAAAAATGATCATACATTCCAAAAAACTATTTTACGCTGAAATAATAGAAAACTGATTTAGGAAAGTTCCATAGAAGAGAACAATAGGTTCGTTTTCAATCGTTGGGGAAATACTCCTCTTTATGCCAAGCAGCAGTTATTACCTCATGGAATCGGGCGAAGGAAATGAAGAGGTGCTACTTTCCCATCTTGGTGCTATTAATTGGTTTGTGTTGTCTCTTAGAGAATCAGTGAACAGAAGGCGATTGGGAGCCAGCGGATTGAGTGATCGCATTTGAAATTCTATAGTAGAATAGAAAGACCAGATAATCACGGAAGCAGGAACTCTCAAGGGGGTGTCAACAAAGATCGAGCTAATGAGAGGGGGGTCGTAAGGTAATTCGACCGTTTACATCACGAATCCAGGAGGATCGAAAAAATAGTTTGCATACGAGCAGGGGCCTTTAGGATGCGTTTTCCTCTGAAATATCCATTGAGATCGAGAGGGATTTATTCTACTCAGGGGACTCTAGGAGCCTTAATTCTCCTCTTGATACATATTCTATTTCATGCCAGAAGGGTAAATGATAAGACAACTTAATTTACTTAGGCTAAAATTACAGATTTAACATTATGTAAGGAGTCTGGTATTGCCAAAAATGGCTTGCTTTCGAAGCACAAAATAGTTTACTTTCATCAAAGAGAGAGAAACTTCGTATTTTTTCACAGAATAATCTATCTACGATCGGTTTGACAAGCGTTCTTACATCTTCAGGTGCCTGCATCCTCTCCTGAAGATACCGGTCAAGTAAAACCGGTCGCAGATGGAGTATCCTGTGGAAAAATGCAAAATCTCACTCTCATTGATGATGATTTTCCCCCAAGTAACGCCTTCCACCTTCGACTTCAGTTCACTTTTAATTTCTTTTCATTTTAAAATGTACGTTTATATGGAGAAAATGCTCCCACAAATAGAATATCGGGGAGTTTCGAAAATGTCAAAAGGTAAAACAAAAACTCCAATGAAATTCTGATCGAAAGATATATTTACTCGCAGCCGGAACAAAATTCCGGGTGCCATATTTACTTATCTCTATTATTTTATTTTTATATAGTTATCAATAAAAACACTTATAATAATATTGAGATATATTTACGATAGTATACAAC
Organism: Ladona fulva; assembly: GCA_000376725.2. Lineage (NCBI taxonomy): Eukaryota > Metazoa > Arthropoda > Insecta > Odonata > Libellulidae > Ladona > Ladona fulva. The sequence goes on from KZ308307.1 coordinate 461,975, forward strand.
GAGCTAGATTGCATATAGCTGGAAAATAACGAGGTCTATCGAAGGAAGCGAACAAAAATAAAAAATAAATACCAGAAATTTAAAAATAGAAACACCTTTAAAATTTAACTACGTGAATTTTATACTATTAAAGATCTATAAACCATGCGGTATTAACTACAGAACTCAGTTGGATAGATTTCTATGCTTTGTGGATAAATATTTTCATAAAAACAGTAATGTATCTGATACAATGCATGATTGCTTTTCATTCTCAAATACTTGGAAAGTGTTTACTTATGGGTGTAGATGAATTATTGGGTGATGAATAGTTGCGTAAAAACCCAAATGGCTCATGTGGTTGAAAGATTCACAACATATCAAGAATAGCGACTTAACAAAGAGAGATTTCAGATTTGACAGCAGTGTTTCGGCAATGATAGAATCCCTCGGATGTAACTCGCTTAGTGATAGAAGACTTGAATACCGCAGGAAGCTTTTCGATAAGTTTGTCACTACGAATCTCGAGGAGGAGATAGTTGATTTTCTCATCCCAGCTAGTAACGCACGTAATCTTCGAAAGAAAACGAAAAAGCGATACAGGGAAATAGTCGCCAGGACGGATAGATATTTTTGGTCATTTTTTCCGCGAAGTATCAGAGAAGCTAATAGCTATCCAGGGTAGTTAGGGATATAGGTGTTTTACACCCTCTGCCATGCGCCATTGGCGGTTTGCAGGGCTTAAATGTAAATGTAAACAACATGAAAACCGTTTCTGTGGAATTCCTTCAGTTTAACTCTGTTCCAAAAATATGGGACATGGCAAAGTTTGAAGGTAGGTAGAAAATTCGAAATATACCATTTCCTATTTCTTTACAGGTTGCTTGGGAAATGGGTTTACCTATAGGTTTGGAAGGGAAGGACGTAGAGGTAGGATTGTTCTTAGAGGCGGATTACACTCTTCCTGATAACATAACTTACCTGTACCCAAACAACTTTCTGAACACCTACACGGGGAGGAGGAGAAGGTGGAGTAGGAGGAGGAGAAACGCGGTGAAGAGGAAGGGAGGGCCGATCACGAGAGAGGCTGCCTTCATCGCCTTGGAGACTACCATGGAAAGGTGAGAGAAATAATTTTCAAGTTAATAAATCCATCACAAAATACGTCTTAGGTTGAAAATTTTTTGTTTGGCAAAAATTCGCAAGCAAAGGTACTTGTTAGCCGGTACATCACTTCGCCTAATCCTGGTCAATAAAAAGTTGACTATCTAGATGTTATTTCTTTAGTAAAAGCATTCTACATCTACATAAGTACCTTGCAAGTCGCATTCCGGCGTGTGGTAGGGGGGTAGGAGGAGGAGAAATTGCATTGGAATTTGAATTGGAGCATTGGAAATTTTCATCTTTTTCTTTTACTTTGACTGATATTAACAAGAATTTTTAAAAGAATGTCATATAATACGATATGTGATTTGTTCGTTAATTAAGTAGTAGTAAATTAACTTAGTTTTTATTGGGTATACATTTTCTTATTGTGTGAAAATGTTATTTTTCAATGCCTGATCGTAATTTCGTTATAAGCAGGAATAAATTACACACCTTGAAATCCGAGAATTTTAAATAAATTACGATTGATTGATAAAAATAGCATATATCCATGCGTAAGAAAAACAACGATAACTCACATTTCTATTTCTCATAAATGGACGTTATTCGTCATAATCATATGGATTTGGAATGAATCAAAAGTACGTGCTGTTCATGCCACAACATTTGTAGAGTTGAAGAAGCAAACTAGTGCAATAGTTGACCATCTGTAAAACTATTGAACCTTTCCTTGTAATCTTTGTCAATTATTCCTTAAAAGTATTAAAATGAGTGCATTTACAAGAGGCTATCATTCCTTGATCTATTTCTATATAAATCTGACAGATGAGCTGGAGTATGATGTATTCCTTTTCAAGTTTTTATGAAAATGTCTGTAGTTCATAAAAAGAAGAAGTTTTTGTAACCATAGAATGACATCAGAACAACTATTTCCTCCCAATATTTTTTAGAGATTAGACTCCGCCGCAATGAGCACTAATCACAAACAACGAAAAAGAAGTATTCTGCTCACGTTAGAGTTATTTCCTAAGTTAGCGAAAATAAAGAAATGCATTGCCCAAATAACACTTCACAGTCGAGAAGGTGCCTCAGATATCACATTCTCCTTCCAACAGTCTCGGGATGGACGGTCACAACTGCTTGCTCCGCAGTATCTGCGAGTCCGCCGAGACACCTCTCTACCATGGCAGCCTCGTCGCCGAACTGCTGCACGTCCTGTTTACGTGAGTATGACTACGGTTACCCTTGATCCTCCACAAAAGAAGCCCTCTCAGTTTGACCTGCTACTGCCTTTATCCCGAATTCTCTTCTCGTGGCGTCATGCCCTCCCACGACTTGAGTGTTAATGAGCTTCCAAAGGGCCTCTCCTTTAGCTTTAATGCCGTTGAAGAGTAACGGAGTAAACCTAATTTAAGCCGTTCAAAGAACTGCAGATTTACATTTCCAGTTAAAAGATGAACTAATTTTTGTTTCATCGCTGAATTCATCTTTTTTGCGCAAAGATTTTCAACAAATATTCTTTTCGTGCAAATGGAAAGCTTTTGCTACGTTCGTAGCATAATCTGCATAATTGTAATTGCGACTGGTTTTCCTAGCGCATCTGAATATCAAAATTGTTCAAGATTTTAATAACATAAGGAAACCACGAATTTTTATCATTCACGTTTCTTTCCGCGAATGGTCGAACTCATTTCGTGCATAACAATGACGAACAACCTTTTCCCCTAGAGGGGGGTTTAATTCTGAGATATCTTCAAGCTTGCGGGCCGCACTATAGTAGTAAAAACTTTAATATATACAGAAATTACTTAGTTCATTTTAATTATTATTGCATTGATACTGTTTAAATTAGCTGACTAAGGAAGACAAACCAACCTCTTTAATGTTACAGCAAAATAAATTTTCTTATCGATAGAAAAAATTTAAATTCTATAGGTATTTATCTCTTCTATCTTCAGATTCATATTTCCTGTATAATATCCAAGAAATTACTAGTGGATATTAAAATTATATGTAGATAACAAAAATACAGCAATACAATTTAAATATGACCTCATTTTAATCCCTATTTAGATACACAGCAGCGGGCCATATAACAGACAGTCGATACCCACGATTTACACATCTCTGGTGTGTAATATAAGTATTTGAAGCTCGAAATTCAATTGATATGGATAGGTAAACAACACAACCATCATAGGTTAATATCAATGTGATACCGTAAAATGATAATTCCTCATATTGCCTTAATTGCATTGACCATTGTTATGTTTTAGATAATTTATTAATGTGATAGTTGAGCTAAAAATCATCCAACTGTTTGATTTTTTATCGCATTTTTAGCTGTCGAAAGGATCAAAATACTTTCAAATTAATATAAAAAAGAGGCACTTGGATTGCAAGTGTATACTTTTGATTCTTAAATCAGATTCATTAGAAATCTGGTTACTATTTTAATTAATCTCCCATTGTTAATGAATTCCTCTCTCCCATTATTTTACAACGATGATTATTTCACTTTTATGAATTCTCCCCTGATCTCTCTCGCCCAAACTGCTTTGATAACATTTCCGAATCCCCATGGATATTATGATTTCGACACTTTGTTTTCCTTTTATTCCAATCGTGCCCTAATGAAAAACAAATATAAAATTAATTGTTTCCGCAAAATTTCACTCTTCAATAATTTAATCAAAGTGCTCTGAGGAATTAAATGCTCCATTTCTATTTGAGTGTGCGTAAACTAGAAAATAATTTTCATAAAAAAGCGACGTGAAATATCCTGTACTTCTAGCCTTCTCAGACAATATCAATAGAATGAGAACGAGTACAGGATGGTTGGTCAATTATTTTTAGCCAAACCAACTCCGGGCCTTATACTATTAGTAGGAATCAAGAACGATTCGGCATGAGAAAAATATGCTTCAGTTTTCAATCCCTTAATACGTACATATATACTAAGTGATAAACTACTATACTATTAGTAATGCTGCTAGAAAATTCCTTGAGTAACCCTACAAGAATGCCTAGTGTAAGCTCTACATAAGTACCCTGCAAGTCGCATTCCGGCGTGTGGTAGGGGGGTAGGAGGAGGAGAAATTGCATTGGAATTTGAATTGGAGCATTGGAAATTTTCATCTTTTTCTTTTACTTTGACTGATATTAACAAGAATTTTTAAAAGAATGTCATATAATACGATATGTGATTTGTTCNGAACTCCAAATATAGTTTCTAGATTATGATTTTTGTTTCCAAAGTAAACATAATATCTTGCAATATAATTAAGAAAATTCAAAATATTTATCTCTTTCTATTAAAAGTGTCCGCAAGGACTTGTGTTTAATACTCGATATGTCTGTTTAATACTCAATATGTTAATTAATAGCTGGTAATTATGTACGTATATACTTGCACACATGAAGTATAATGCACCCAATTTTTGGCAGGCCTTCCACTACGGTCGACAAGAAACTGGACACAGAGTACCATAAGGCTGAAGAGCTAGGGAAAAATGGGGGTGATTGCTACACGGCCTACCCTACCTGTGAAACAGGATTGTTCGACATGATAACCACCCTCGAGTACGATGACTTTTGAACAATTGCCAATTAAGCCTCTTCATTGTAAAAGGATTACAATCTTTGGTGAACAAATAACGGTGATAAAAATTCTATGTTATACCTCAGGGAAATAATTACGTCAAGGACAAAAAATCAATGAGAGATCGTGTGAAACTAATGAATAATATAAGCGCTCTGAAGTCTAATCCTTTTGAAAGTGCTTCGAACAACATATTATGTGCGTTTAAGGTTATTGGCGGTTTTGATGGATTGTTTCTACTACAAAAAGGTGGCGCTAAATTGTTGATGAAATGTTCTTTTTATGACGATTTTCCGAAATATATATGGAAAAGCGCTGCAGATTAATGTAATCGAGATGGAAGTATTTAAATTAAAACAGACTATTACATTGATAAGTTTCTATACAGTACAACAAAATACCGGAGAAATGTCGTGAGGTATTCAGTTACGGTATGGTAACCAGTAAAGGAATACTGAAAAGCATTTTCGTGCTAAACAGCGCTCAAGGTTCTATAAAAATTAGTAATTTTTTAATTTAATATGGCAGTACAATAAAGCGGTTTATTTGTAGATATTTATGGCGAAAAAGGTATTTGGGTAAGTCATAATAAAGGTATGAATGAGAGAAGAGATATGATAAGATTACCTGGCTCTTTAAATGAATAATTGAAATTCATTATTCAGGTTTAGAAAATAATGGAAGAATACACATCCATGATTTGCAAAAGGATAAATTATTTTTTGTAAATATTACATGTAATTTTCGTGCAACTGAAAGAATATTTCTCTAATGTATGAATAAAGTATTCAAGTAATTGCGATGTTACAAGAAGAGAAAATTATTTATATTCATCAACCCTCATCTATAATAATATATGGATTATATTATGTATATGTAAATAGGTAGCTCTTCATTACAAGTATTAAGTCACATTGATTTCATCATACAGGGAACCTGCAATCAGATTCACTTTATAATTCTATGTTATACATTTAACATGCTATCTAAAATAAAATTGCAAAAATGTGTAGGGATCCACTCCACGCTTACTCTATGCAGTATGTACTCATAAAGCTTTGTAATATCCTTTATGTCTACATTTATTTTTTATAACCTAATCAAAAATTACATCCTTTGCTAAAATCTTTAATCTTGGATAGAAAAGAAAAAATAATTGACACAAAAATTCTGTAAAATGGAAGTTCCCGATAAGCTTGGAACATGTCCCATTTTAAGGGCCAAAACTTTCTCTATCGTTATCAAGGGCTACCAATTTTCAGAAGAAGGAATATAAACTATTAATGCGTACTCAACAGAACGTAGAGGAAACCGTAAATTTTGCATGTCTAAAAAAATTTCAATTTTGTCCAGGGAATTATGGGTTAAGGGGGTTTTTGGTGCTTTGATTGATAGTTAAGAATGTTAAGTATTTCTATATACTGTTTTTAAAATTTTTATAGATATTCACCTAATTTTATATACATTCTTTATCCATATTACAATAATATCATAATTTGTATCATCCTCAATCAGTCCTACTGTAGTAGTTTTTACATCTTCTCACTTAACATAAACATACGGAGAGCATAATCCTCGCCTTCTTAAATGAAATATGGGTTTCTATCACTGCCTTTTCGCAATGTCTGGCAATGGTTTCTTTAAAACTTCGTAGTTGATTGGTGCACCCAGCTCATTTAATACGAACGCCATTGATACTTTCCTCTTTTGATGAAAAGAAAGCAATGATTCACTTCCTATCGTCACCAGGCACAATAGAAGGCTCAGAAGATAAAGAATTACCCCATAAAAATCTACATCCCCCTCGGGGCGGAGAATTTTCGAATATATTTGCATGTGAAATAGAGAAAGAAATGGAAACAGACAAAGATGAAATACTTCTAAAGCAAAGGAAGAAGAAATCCCAAGGAAACAGTTCTTATTCCGTATTGATGGCTCCTACCAGGATGGATTCCTCCCTTTCAAAAACAAAACATTTAGTCCATGATCAAAAGGGAAAACAATTTACCGGTAAATAAATTATCTGATAGATATCATACTAAGGAATCAAAGTCCAGAGAAGAATGTGCCTGTGATAAATAATTTGAACCTACAGTCATTGACCACATACGAAAGAAACAAGGACACAGTTGAAAATAATACGACATAAAAGAAACAGGCGGATTTGTAGTTTTATCGTGTTATTGTTACCGTTTGGACTTCCTAATTAAATCAAAATTATTTCCGCAAATTCAACCCGCTACCAGTTTTTACCAGAACTTTTAGTTGATTGCATCCTGATTAAAAATTTCCATTTCTTTGAACAAATATTCGAAAGATTAAAATTTGCCTACGAATTTCTCATTGTTGAGAAATTTTTGCAAAATGAAAATGAATCAACTTTCTGTGGAACTCTTAAATTTCGCCGACAATGAAGGATATATTAATTGAACCCATGTTTCCTCCGGGTCAAGTAATACTTGATGTGGCCAGAGCCTGTTTATTTATTCTTCATCATATGCATTCAACGAATCAACATAAAGAAAACATTTGATTTTTAATATTTAATGTACCACAAAAATTGACATAACTCATTGAAACTAACGTAAATATATACATAATAACGTTAAAAAATTTTTAGCTTAGGGGAAATCACGCACTTTAAAGTAATAATTCGTTATTTCTATGGAATACTAAGTCTAAGTTCTTCAGACTAAGTGAATCGAATCAGTATTTCCTAGATTCAAAGGTTTCTACTTATCCCTAAATAGCTTCTATGGATTTAGGGTTCGGGTCTAGTCACTGAATTACACGAGGTGAAATTTTGTAATATCCTTTACAAAAGTAACAAAAAAACTACAGATTCAGAAATGCTACAGGAAAAATCCGTTCCTCGATATCTTAAGTTTCTTGGTAAGTAAAAGCGTCAAGATATATATAATAGAAGAGTTATCTCTTATTATCTAATCTTCTGATTATTCTATCTTATCTAAACAGAAAAAGTTTCAGATTTCTTATCAAAATTCTCCTCTCTTCCTTCACGTCTTTGCGTTCTTCTCGTCTGTAGCTATACTAATATTTTTCTTCAGCGCTACTGGTTCATTGAAATCTTCCCCTGGAGCTTTTATATTCCCTAGAATATCCTCCCAATTCTAGATGTCCCACTCTCGGCTATATACGTAAGCCAATCTTTTTTTCCCTATTGTTAACTTCCCCCAGCGACTTAAGGAGTCCTCCATTATCGTCGCATCTCCGAACCAATCTCCATCTATATAAATCCTCTCCCTCTCGATTTCATTACTCTGCTAAACCTTTTTTCCTTTCCCGCCCTTCCACTACAGATATGCCCTTCAAATGTTCTTCTCCCGACCGAAGCTCCGGAAACTAAGGAACCCGCAAAAACAGCGTCGCCGCCGCAAAATATATTGTTAAAGGCAAGAAAGATAAATTTAATTTTGGCAATAACCCCGCCCGTGCCAAAAAATCAACAGGATATTGCAGGAGGACAAATAATAAGGTGGTGCGAGGCTTAGGAATATTTGCGGAATCGTAAATTTAAAACAAAATACCTAATCGGGTTTTCAAACGTCGTATAATTCAATTGAATCTTTGTGAAAGAAACTGCTTATATCAAAGCATGACCTGTTTGTTTTTAATTGGAAACAAATGTTCTAAAATTTTCATATGTCAAAATTATTTATAAAATATTTTATAGAAATAAGACTTCGGCCNACAGGGTTAGAGGACCTAAAGTCTTTAACAGATTACCTCAAGAAGTAACAGAAGTGTAAACTTTCTGGGGCAAGTACTTTTTCAGAAAAAAATTGGATCAGAATACTTGAACAGTAGCAGAGTTTTGTCAGCCTATTGTATGAGAATAAAATTCTCCTTGAAAGGAAATTATTGATGAAATACATAATGGAAATTAACAATCTTTTTTCTGGAGTAACAAGTGTGAAAAATAGCGGCATGACTGGGACTCGAACCAAGGTTATTTTTCCTCCGGGCTATTTTATTTGACGTTCTTAAAAATATTATGCGGATTTTATACCCTTCAATAACCAAATGGAGAATAGAATATAATTAACATTCGGTGATGAAATAGCCAATTAAAAGCATATAAATATATGAAAACAATCTATCAAAAAATGTTAAACGAGTTGCTAAACAGTATTATAAAAGGCAATTTTTCTTTTTGCGCAAGGGCGGTGAATTGGAATAATAGTTTAAGGAAGAAAATGAAATGATTCTATAAACTTCATAGAAATAAATTTCTGCTATCAGTCACGGGAATTCAATTTTCATAATTAATGTAGATTTCAATGTTATCCACACGTGCGGCTAACAATGATAATTTGTTACAAGATGAAATTTTCTAGCTGAAATGCGATTCCCCATTTAATTCCAAATCGTGAATTTCGCAGTATCGGGAGAGGTCAGAACACAGCTATTAAACAACCACGCTCTAGTTGCTATTAAGCAAGAATGGGCGGCATACAGTGTACTTCGGCCATTTTGTTTTTGTTTTCACCTACTTGCGTTCATATCTATTAAAAACTTTGTTTAGCCGAATCCTTATCTATTATCATAATCCATTAGAGCGAAGAAAACTCCGGTTGCAATGAAATTCAGAAGTAGGTTTACTCAGTAACTAAGGTATCACTGAAAGTATATAAGGGTGTAACTTTATTCCATAACAGGTAAGTGCGTAATGTATTCCGCATTTGAATTCTGGGCTTAGGACGTGGTTAATGCCAACTTATTTGTAACTGAAAGCGACCGATTGACACACTCCACCCCCTTCCACACGCCTAAATGCGGCTTGTATTGCATTTATGTAGATGTATGAACTTCATTGTTATAAAAGATATTATAACGCACAATTTGTCTTGGGTTTGAAACATAACTGTCATCGCGTAGCTGCACATCTCAAGGCATAGCACTAAATAAAGGGCGAATTAAAAGGAAATGTATCACCAGCCTCATTCTTACCAACCCATTCGCGGCATTAAAATTCTCTGGCGGTATTTCACATTGCCAATGATTCGAGAGATCGCAGATCAACTCCGACGGCTGGAAAACATCTCGGGAAGAAAAAACCTTCACGATACCTCGCGATGTCGAAAATATTGGCTCCGTGGAAGTGCGCCTCTGTGATCAATTATTCTCGGGAGATCTCCCGGGGCACACAGCGTATGAGACGGGGATTTTCGAGCCGCACCCCACTTACGATCCCCGGGCCCCAAAAAGAAGAGGAAATAAACGCATTATTCTTCATTCCAATGGCACGCTAAACAAATTCATAGCACACACGCCGGGTCGTTTGTCGAACCCGGTCACGTCCTGGCCCTCCATCTCCCGCACCAAAAGAGGAAGGACGAGAAAGAAGGGAAGAAGGGTCTCTCAATCTCCCAGAAAATTCTAACGCTCCGATCTTCCCCGCCCGAGCTCTCCGCATGGAGAAATCCCTCCGCCAATTCCCTCTCTAACGCACCCCTTCAAAGACCTTCCTTCCCTTAGTCCTTTTCACCCTTCTAACGCCAACCCCCTTCTTCTCATCCGCTACAAACTCCTTAACTCCATCCCTTTTCCTCCACTTTGCTCCCAAAGAGGGGATCAATAACACACAATTCCTCCTTGTCTTTCTTTCTTCCCCACTTTTTCTCTCTCTTTCCCTCCCATTATCCTCTGCAGGCGTACGTTTTCACCTCCTTCAACAAACTTTTCTTCTTCTTCTCTCCTCCCCTACTCTTTCATCAAGCGATCATTTATGTCGATATTGATAAAAAAAGTAGGTCAAGGATACATCTACATCTACATAAGTACCCTGCAAGCCGCCTTCCGGCGTGTGGCAGGGGGACGTATTAACTTATGAATTTCGGAAACATTTACGGCGGTATTTTGTTATTTTTTACGGAGTAATGATGCCGGAAATCTGTACGCGTTTCCTCCTAATGCTCTCTTGCCTAGGGTATTGTTTGCTAAATACAATTCTGTCGCCGCATTTAGAGGATAAAAAATTATTTTATGGGACATCAAATCTTATAATTCTAAAACACTATAACATTAACATTATTATGTTCTCAGCAATTTGAAATTATATCATAAACATAAGTACATAAATGCGTAAAAAGTTCCTGCTAAAATATATCGATGAATCGATTGTTTTCAGTCAATTTCTTACAAAATTCGTCAATTCGTACAGAATAGGGAAAAGTATCTTTCATTAACTTTTGTCTCAGTCTACTAAATGACTTTGATACTATAGAAGCCACTGAAAAGTGTTGCTGGATAATATATTCATCTGGTTTCATAGTCTTTTGAATGCTAAGAAGGTTCTTATTATTAGGGTCACTTTGCTGCAAATACGCGAATTTCTAACATATACAACTTTCTGGCTCAGAGATGAAAGCAACTACATACTACCTCACTTTAATCATCAATAAGGATCACTTTAAAGAATTCAATCATGTGCCTAACATTTACACTCAAAATTATTTACTGTAAATGACTATTAGATATTAATGACGCAAGTATAGAAGGCCTGCTTATGACTGCAGATACAGGTATCAACGAATCAACATAAAGAAAACATTTGATTTTTAATATTTAATGTACCACAAAAATTGACATAACTCATTGAAACTAACGTAAATATATACATAATAACGTTAAAAAATTTTTAGCTTAGGGGAAATCACGCACTTTAAAGTAATAATTCGTTATTTCTATGGAATACTAAGTCTAAGTTCTTCAGACTAAGTGAATCGAATCAGTATTTCCTAGATTCAAAGGTTTCTACTTATCCCTAAATAGCTTCTATGGATTTAGGGTTCGGGTCTAGTCACTGAATTACACGAGGTGAAATTTTGTAATATCCTTTACAAAAGTAACAAAAAAACTACAGATTCAGAAATGCTACAGGAAAAATCCGTTCCTCGATATCTTAAGTTTCTTGGTAAGTAAAAGCGTCAAGATATATATAATAGAAGAGTTATCTCTTATTATCTAATCTTCTGATTATTCTATCTTATCTAAACAGAAAAAGTTTCAGATTTCTTATCAAAATTCTCCTCTCTTCCTTCACGTCTTTGCGTTCTTCTCGTCTGTAGCTATACTAATATTTTTCTTCAGCGCTACTGGTTCATTGAAATCTTCCCCTGGAGCTTTTATATTCCCTAGAATATCCTCCCAATTCTAGATGTCCCACTCTCGGCTATATACGTAAGCCAATCTTTTTTTCCCTATTGTTAACTTCCCCCAGCGACTTAAGGAGTCCTCCATTATCGTCGCATCTCCGAACCAATCTCCATCTATATAAATCCTCTCCCTCTCGATTTCATTACTCTGCTAAACCTTTTTTCCTTTCCCGCCCTTCCACTACAGATATGCCCTTCAAATGTTCTTCTCCCGACCGAAGCTCCGGAAACTAAGGAACCCGCAAAAACAGCGTCGCCGCCGCAAAATATATTGTTAAAGGCAAGAAAGATAAATTTAATTTTGGCAATAACCCCGCCCGTGCCAAAAAATCAACAGGATATTGCAGGAGGACAAATAATAAGGTGGTGCGAGGCTTAGGAATATTTGCGGAATCGTAAATTTAAAACAAAATACCTAATCGGGTTTTCAAACGTCGTATAATTCAATTGAATCTTTGTGAAAGAAACTGCTTATATCAAAGCATGACCTGTTTGTTTTTAATTGGAAACAAATGTTCTAAAATTTTCATATGTCAAAATTATTTATAAAATATTTTATAGAAATAAGACTTCGGCCCCTCTAATTACAAAAAAACCGTGAAATACTTTTCATTAAATTATAAAAAGAACGAAACCAGGTTACAGGTTACGATTTCAACTTACTGCCGTATGTGAAACATTCTGGAAACCGATTTTGTTTCTTAGATATTTTTATTCTCTATTAATAAGAATTAAAAGCACTTTCAGGAATCCACTCTATTTGGGAATTCACTTCTTCGAAACCTCACAAAGGGGGTTGGTCGTATGGCCGTAAATTCAATACATAAAATATCTAGTATAACGTACATACAACTTAACACTTCATGTCAAATTAAAAAACTTTTGATTGTATTTTTAAAAAAGCATAGAAAAATTCTACAATATATCTCCTGACAGAATTTTTGTTATTATTTGATAACTATAACTCAATCATAATTCCATTTCTGTAGCATAAAATCTCTAAAGTTTTTAAACTTACTTTAATACAACCACCAAAACTTTAATACAAGCACCGGTTCAAAAGGCTTAAATTCATTTGTGCCAGGTGATAAAGTACAAACACTAGTGTATAATATAGTCAGGTCATCACATTCCCTTCATTTCATTGAAGGAAACCATATATGCACTTGTAATACCTCACATCATTTATAAGTAACATTCATTGAGTTACTGACGGGAAATAAGTAATCCCTTTCCATCACAGCATAAAAATAAGAGCTTTTACCAGTAAAGAATCAGAAGCTATAAACATAACTTTTAGCCAAAATCAAGGATATATAAAAATAGTCCACATATCCACGATACCTCTATCCTATCTATCTATCTATATATACTGGCTATCCACAGGCCAGGACAAATAAAATCCTTCGCAAATTCCCTCTGGATATCTTTCTATGACTTCGAAATCGGATGTCATTATTGTCTGCTAAATTTTTCCGCATTTCTGTTCTTCAAAAATTGAGGCTAACAAGGCAGGGAAACTTGAAAGCAATGACAATCTATTTTTAATTTAAGATACGATCTTCGAAGTTGAAAGAAGTGGGTTATGTGCTCCCCAAGGTCGACCAAATTCCCATAACGTGTTCCACTTTTACTTCCATATTTACGATTAAAGCTCATCTTTCTATCTTCCTTATGAATCATTAGTTGAAATTTATTTCGGACAATGAATGCGCTAATACCTGAAAGAGGAATTACACAGATAAATAGAATAAAACAAAAATATAATCATTCTCAAGAATTATTCTTTTCATCTTTCCTCTTTATTGGAGCACCGCTGGAGCTCATCTTTAGGGGATATCATATCGTAACAAATGTGGGATAAATGTAATTATCAAATCAGTGGAAAATCATGGTTGCTCCCTTAGGGGAAAATTCCCTGAGAAACCACGAATCACCGTTTTTTTCCATCTGCGAATTGACTACTGACAAGCGATTTCAAAAATTAGTATTAGAAGAACATTCACTGATTCAGAATGCATTCAACGACGACCGTATTGGAATTTTAATGGCGACTTTCTTCTGTAAATTAATAAGCGAACTGTTACAAAATTATGCGTACATGATTTTTCAGATATGTACAAATCTTCTAATTAACATCATGGCTATTCTCCATTTCAGGGACCAAGGTTCACTGAACATAATACGGTAGCATTTCTGAATACATCTTCCTCTTCTCCGTTATCTAACTGCGTGCCCTTATCACCTCTCTCTTTCAACCTCTCACCTACAAACGCTGTAGATCAAAGGCGATGGGAATTAAATTCCGAATACCGTAGATGAGAATTCTCATGGCAACGCACGGCCACCATTACGAAAGAGGCGAAACCCGAACCGAAAAGCGGAGGTTTACCGTAAGCACGAACAGAATTTGATTAGAGGTTTCCTCTCTGGTCGCGATTCATTCATCAGTTTAAGAGTTGTTCAGACGTATGAGTGTTCAGATGATAGGGAATTCAAATTGTTAATATAAGATAACTTTCTAAACAATAAGTGTAGTTCATAGCCATCAAAATCAGCCGGGAAAAAATTAGAATGGGATTATGTAGTATGCCTATCTGTCTGTAAAGTTTACATCCCGAAGCCCGGTTTGAATGCTTACCCCTCTACTATTATCTAACGAAAGATTTGGTAAGATAATGAGACATACTAGGCAAGATTAAGGTGAACGAATCGCCAGGTCCAGAGAGTATTCTACAGTTGTGTCTACATCTACATAAGTACCCTGCAAGCCGCCTTTCGGCGTGTGGCAGGGGATGCAAGCTCTATGACACCAACACTTCACTAATCGATTGCTTTCGCGCATCGTTCGCGGAAAAAATAAATTTTTGAAACGACTTCTTCTAGCATCTATTTTTCTGATTTTTCTCGCAGTATCAGAACGGCCTATATAACATGATGGACGCATTATGTCAGCTACATCATCTGTGAACGTGCTTTCCCTTAATTTATTAAGTAGATTTATCCTTTTTTAAGCCTTCTATCTTCTAAAGATTCCCATCCCGCGTCCTGAAGCATTTGCGTAACACTCACTGACTTTTCGTAACAATTCTTTACAAAACGTATCGCCTTTCGCTGTACTTTTTCTAATTCCCGAATACAACATTTTTCTGCAGGGTCCCAAACACTATGCGCATATTCCAGGTGAGGCCTGACCAACGCAATATAACATCGCTCACGGGCTTTTTCTTCGCTTCTACCGACAATTCTCTTTACGAATCCGAGTTTCTTAAGCGCTCGACCACATATATTACGGATGTGGGTACCCCAGGTTACGTTATTGGTGAGGGTTACGTTATTGGTGAGGGTTACTCCAAGGTATTTCTCCGTTTCTACTGTTGATAAAATTTGCCCTCGGAGCCTGTACGAATAATCATTGGCATTATTTTTCCTTTGGAAGAAGTTGATTACTAAGCACTTATGTATATTGAGCTCTAATTGCCAATCATCGCACCATTTCATAATTTTATCTAAATCATACAATAGGGTTAATCTATCCTCTGAGCTTTCTATTTCCCTATAAATTACCGTGTCGTCCGCAAATATCCTAACTTTACTGTTATTGCCATTGCTAAGGTCGTTGATATACACTAAAAATAGTAACGGAAAAGTATTAAGTGTAAGTATTCCGGCTTGAGTATTGAAAGAAATGGTAGAAAGCGTCGCCCCTTATCTCAGAATTATATTTACCAAGTCCATGTACGAAGGTTGAGTCCATGTTGAAGGTTGAAGTTTGATTGGAAGTCAGAGAATGTTACGCCTGTTTATAAAAGTGGATTAAAGGAGAACCCAGGAAATTATAGACCTATCTTAATAACTTCGCTCTCCGAAAAAGTAATGGAGCACGTCGTTGTTAGCTCACTTATGAACTTCTTAGATAGTAATCGTTTCCTCAGTAAAAACCAACACGGATTTCGAAATAACCGATCATGCGAAACTCAACTAGATACATTCGTCCATGATATCTTAAAGTCTGTCGAAAGTAAAAAGCAAGTGGATGCTATTTTCCTTGACTTCAGGAAAGCTTTCGACAGTGTCCCCCACTATAAATTAATTTACAAACTAAAATTAGCAGGTATCAACAACGAAGTAATTGACTGGATCAATGATTTTTTATACGAGAGAGAAGAGCAAGTGGTACTTGATGGCATTTGTTAGGATAAAATCAGAGTCACTTTAGGCGTACCTCAAGACAGCGTAATCGAACCTCTACTCTTCCTGATTTATATCAATGACCTGAGCGATAAGATCGATAGTAATGTGAGGATATTTGCGGACGATTCGGTAATATATAGAGAAATATCAAACGCGGAGGATCGTGATATCCTATCAAACGACTTAGCACACATTCATAGGTGGTGCGAAAAATGGCAATTAGAACTTAATGTTGATAAATGCTCCGTCGTTAATTTCTTCGAAAGTAAACAAATTTGTCCGAATTACCCGTACAAAATTAACGGAATAAATTTAAATGTAGTCAACTCAGTTGAATATCTTGGAATCACCCTTAGAATAATTTAAACTGGAGCACACATATTCGAAAAATATGCGGTAAAGCAACCAAAAACCTCGGATTTATAAAGCGCATTGTAGGTAGATACGATGAAAAAGTTAGAGAGCGATGCTATTTCACGTTAGTTTGGTCCCATCTAGAATATGCGGCGAGTATATGGGACCAAGCGGATGAAAGGAATTCTCGCGAACTCGAGAAAGTGCAGTGCAAGGCGATGTGATTTGTTAAAAAGTGCTACGATAGAAAAGCAAGCATTGCGAGAATGCTCTCAGACGCAGGTTGGGAATCCTTGAAAGAAAGGAGATTAGAAGCTAGGCTGCGATTGTGAGATAAATTCAAGGGAACTACATTTCCGGAAGACGTAATTGGTACCATGCGGCCCCCCTGCTACTTCGGCCGATCCGACAGTGAGCGTAAAATAAGAGAAATAGATGCAAGGACAAGTCGTTTTAGTGACTCATTCTTTCAGCGAACTAGATAACAATAAATGAAAGAGTTAATTCCTACTCTTGGTTTTTACACCCCCTGCCACACGCGGAAAGGCGGCTTGCAGGGTATTTATGTAGATGTAGAAGATGAGGAGTGAGGTGTTTGCATTCTTCTCTAAGCGGGAGTGCTATGAGATGGAGAACTTCTCGTACGTGCAGCACAAACGTACCGTAAAAAATGTGAACACTCAATAAGAAGTTTTTAAGATCAATTTCATAATTCAGCATCATTCACACCTCAGTAATTTTCACGTTACCATAGCCATGAGCAAGACAGAGGGAAATTAAACTAGGGTTAATGAAACTTATTTTTATTCCCTTTTCTTAAGCTATACCTATTCCCTTTTCTTAAGCTATACCTATTCCCTTTTCTTAAGCTATACCTATTTATTATGAAGCGAAGGGAATTGATGACAGAGGGGCTCGATAAAGGAATCAGGAAAAGATTGGTAAAATCCATGATATGGAGTGTTTTGCTGTATGGGTGTGAAACGTGGACTTTACGAAAAGAGGACATCAAAAGATTGGAGGCATTCGAGATGTGGGTGTGGCGTAGAATGGAAAAGGTGAGCTGGGTGGATAGAAAAACAAAAAGTGGTGCTATAAATGGTTAGGGAGGAAAGGGTTTTAATTGAAGTAATTAAGCGCCGACAAAGGAAATGGGTGGGTCAAATATTGAGAGGAGATAGATTGCTGAAGAATTTAATAGAGGGTAGAATGCAAGGGAAAAGACAGAGAGGAAGGCAGAGGTAAAAGATGCTAGATGACAGAAAGGGTGGGGTGAGTTACCTGGTAACGAAATAAAAGGCTATAAACAAGGAATATTAGGGCACATGGACCTACCAAAAGAACACTTCTGTAAATCTATACCAGCATTATTAAATATCAATCAAGCCATTTCCTTTTGGGATCAGAAACGCTATACTCTGGGTACTGAGTACACATAATAACATAAAGCATAGACTTAAGTATATACTAAACCGCAAGATAATAGCCAAAGAGGCACGATTTCGAGGCTTGGCCTCTTTACAAGGAGCCAAGAAAACAAATAAGTATATAATAAATTGTATATGTATATACTTTATATATGGTACTGAAATATGCTCTATCTTTTATTAGATTTAACTTTGTGTCTAGTATTTTATCTTGTGATTCTTTTTATCCTTTTTTAGAATACTACTAAGTTAAAATCAAATTTATCCATTATATGTTTACAAACCTGACAGTTTACCAATTCATGACGCTTGATTCTTAAAATTCTGAATAATAAATATCACCCAATGAAAAACCGCTCACCCAAGAGCCAACTTATAAGAATTTACTGAAAGAACTTACATCATGAAATACACTAAGCCATCTTGAAGCCAAACCCATCTACATATCATGCCTTCAATGAGCTCCTTATTCGCAACTCCTCTCCCCTTTCACTTTTAGTACATATTTCCCTCCGCACTATGGCATTTCCCTTCTTCCTATATTTAACTACCACCCTCTCGTCCTCCTCGGCATCCGAAATTTCCACTCTCCCACAAAAGGAAGTCCCATTCTCTCTTCAAATCTCCCCTTACTCTACAAATATGGACTCAGTAAAAGCCAAGCAACCAAGTAAACTCGATTGTCTTCTGAGTTGCCCCTTGGAGGTCCAGCAGCAGAACTATTCGTATTTTTGGAAGTGCTCATCTTCTGCACATGCGCGCGCGAAAAAGACCACACTATTTTTCCTTTCCCTTTCATTCCCTTATTTTCAAGCGCAAGGATATATAGTAATTGCATTCTTGTGGAGAAATCCGTATTCTTGGTGGATTTTTTTTCTTTAGGTGCACCATAGTTCGGCTATTCCTAAGTTAGACCCTTCGATTATTACACATCATTGATTTATAGCCACAGCTATAAAGTATACAGTTCAGCCATATTTTGTCACCACTAATGTCAAAGATGACAAAAAATGTAAATTAAGAAATTAATATTTTAGAGTTTTTTTCTTGCCAGTAATTCATATTTTGGATAGTGTAGAAAAATTAATGATCAAAATATTGAAAATGTTATTTAAAAAATATAGTCATGTTAAAAAGAAGAAGAATATTTTCAAATAACAGGCAAGTTTTAGTGCAGATAAGTTATTCTTGTGCCGCCGTCTATGCATTTAATTACTTTCTTTTATTTATTTAATTATATCGTGGTTGATTATCCATTGAGCTCGTGTAATACACATGTACATTTACAAAATACTGAATTTAACAATTAATATGAATCATTTTGGGATCGATTTATCAAAAGCACAAAATTTAACAAAAATTAATCTACTTTATCAAATTTTTCATGATTTCGATTCAGCATACATATCCGATCATAAAAATTAGAGAAAATATCACAAATGAATCTCCTTTAGCCAAAACTTGTAATAATTTCGTACTACCATTAATTCCAAATAAAATATGAAAAAATGTTTAAAAAACATTAAAATTAATTCAATATGTATACGTATACTCTATGTTCATGGAAGTGACTAGTCGTTCGTATTCGTACTCAAAATACTTGTAAAATAGTAATAAGAATGTATTAGTCAATTATTATTATCGATTATTAGACAATTGGGCGGACTCCTAACTTTCTTAATTTCATTTCTGTCTAGTTATGAATCATAGTTAATCAATATTTCAATAATTCCACAGGTATTTAATCTGAATCATTATCATGGAATAAACATATATATACATATATAAACAGATCTATAAATTGAATTTATTGCAAATATATAATGTAAGTTGTCAAAAATGTAAAATTGTAAAAACTTATTTCAATAAGCTTCGCAAAAGGGCACCAGGAAATGTTACTGATCTCTAAAGAGCCAGATTCAAATATATTTTCCCATTACAAATAATAATGTTTTAGTCATAATTATTTTTATTTTTCTTTTACGTCCTCATCTTTTGCAGTGTGTTTCTTTTGATTTAATCGATCAACGCGATTTACTTCAGAATGATTCATAAACATGGCCGGGTAATTACTATATTTGAGTTAGAGAAAAATGGATAAGAACATTTAAAACCGCTGATTTAAACTATGATTTTACCGCTGGTTAAATTTAGAACTACAGTCTAATGGTAATCAGATTCAGTTTCCAGCAGTTCGATCTAGTAACATTTTGTTTGAAATTTTTTAAAATGTTGAAAGAGTTGTAAATCAAAACACATTCCACTGCTGGATATCACCCACAGGGAAGGAGAGTTGGATAAACCAGCGAAACGCGGTTGTACTAACTAAGAAAAATTATACATTCTCAAAATTGTTGGAGGGACTTACTTATGTAAAAGGAAGATTTTGTAGTAAAGGAAGGAAAGGAAGCAGTAACATATCCAGAATCAGCTGATGATTATAACCGAGTACAGCAAGAGGGACCCATATAGCCAGTATTTAAACAGCAGTAGTTAAACAACCTTATTTATTTCAAGCACCTTTAAACAGTACGGTTTAATCACAAGTGCATCTTCATTCTCATGTTAATTTCCAAGGATTCGATCTGCACCTATTCAAGTTGCAGTTGGAGTACGAATAATTCATAAAACCGTAATAGAGTAGATACATTTCTTTGTAATTCGTTTTAAAATAATAGTTGAAATATGCAAAATATATAAATTAATCTTTGAAAAAATATTCCTGTAATTTCCACATCTAAAAATTCAGCATTACTGTAGTGACTCAGATGCAGTCGTTTCCTAAAATACAAAAACAAGAAGCCTTTAATACCTCTATCTGATATTCCAAAACAGTTCGAGAGCGAACGAGGCCTCTGACTGCAACGTTATGATGCGGTATAAATCCCTGGCGCAGAGGCTCAGAAGAGGAATATAAATTTCAAATTTACAATTCTGCAAAACTTCCGCTTACCATAACTAATCCATCGAGAGCCTATGATTCATTATAAATGCGCGTGTTCGGGGATACGTGCCTAATAGTTGCAAGTTTACGTCGCTGGCCCCGATTCCGAATGTTAGCAGCCGCCTGCTGAGTTTTGACTTCCAGACCACGTGCGATGTGAATGGCGCAGTTAACGACAGCTGCGTATCTTCGGTCTGGCTTAATATTTCTGGATTTTTATCACCTCGTCAAAACGGACAAACATGAATTTCTATTAGGCATAATTCACCCATATTATACACCGCAACGAGCCTCAATACGCCAATTCACAATCATAGTCGTAGATATGACAATTATCCTTGCATTGTTTTAATTGATACTCGAGTTTAAAACTACAATTTCACTCGTTTACAGAATTCTGTTGCTGACGCTATATGAAATAATGGATTTCAATTTTTGAATTCGTTTTCGACTCAATTTCCAAAATAAAAACATAAAAATGAATTGGTGATAAATTTTTAGGGAAAAACCTATAAATATAAAACCAACTTATATTAACAGTTCTCCGTTGTTACTCCTCTCACAACATTGAAAGATGAATAGCATCTGAAGATGAAAAATTAGAGATGTTGCATTTCCCCAAATATCGAGACCTTAAAATATCACGGCATTTACATTTCTGAAGGCTACATTAGCTTACTCCTCAGTGAAAGCTGATAAGCTAAAGAGAAATCTGGAAACAGAAAATATCGACGATGCTGTCTGTGCCTCAAACCCTCCACTTTCCGAGTAGAAGTGAAATTGTGCGTGCAATTGTTTATCATTAATTTACTAACGATTGTGGTTATAGGTTTTCAGACAAGTTATTGAAATAATGCAGCAGATGTTTCTTCTGCTAGCACCAATACAGGTGCACACATAATTTTCGAATATTTCCCATGTGTCAAAGAATTTGAGCTGCCAAATATCTTAAAAAGTTTCGTTGAAGCTTTACCATTAACATCCCATCTCTATGACAGGCTCACTAATTAAAATAGGTAATTATCGATGCTGGTGAAAGGGATGACGATAAGCTTCAATGGAGGAGCCGGTTAATGCTATTAAATGTGACAATAAAACATTCTGCTCACGGAAACAAATACATAAGAAGCGGAAAAAAATTAAAATGCAAAAATAAAAATATTACGATACACGACAGGAAAATGAAGTAGATTCATTCAAAAGATATTGCTACAGTTTATGTTCATGTAGTAAAAGTTAAAGGGGAGTTATTTTGCGAGTTAGAAAGGTATTTTATTCCAAAAATAAAAGCTGAGATTAAGAAAGACTACTACACTTATGTTGGTGCTTGGTCTTGTACAAGAAAAGTAACTAGGCCTAGAATGAGAAAGGAGGGAAAGAGCAAGCGGTGCGAAAAATATCGAAGAAACAAAGGCAGAAATCTATGGAGAGAGAGAGAGAGAGAAAAAAGATGGGTAAGATAGAAGCAGATTGCTCCCCGTGGCGTGTTCCAAGGCGAAGTTCAAAACCGTCCGCTCCCCAGTTAGTCAGATAGGTCGTTAATTCTCACCCAACGGTTCTGCAGGTGACGGCAGCCACTGGTAATTGGTTCGTCACTCTCCCGTTAAAGAAGTGAGTGACGCAGGGACAAAGCGGGAGAGAAAATGGGGAGAGGGGTAAACCAAAGGGCGCTAAAATATAAATGACGGAACAGGAAAAATATGAGGATGCGACAAGGGAAGACAACGGTACGAAGTGTGAAGAGGAAGGTGGCTTGAGCACGGGAATGAATGATGGAATCCTGTTGATATGGTTAGGGGTAACGGCTATCCCGGAAGGGTTATGAGGAGATTAAGTGAAGAGAAAGGTGGATTTGGAAGTCAATAAATAGAGAGCAGAAGAAGAGATTATGAGGGAGAGAGATGAATTTGCCGTAACTGGAATTAAATGAAGAAAAGCCCGTAATTTTGTTCAAAGAAAAACTGGAATTTTCTTCGATGAGATTCATATCTCAAAATTCAACAGACACACCACACCTCTTTAATTTGTCAGCTTTTGGTTAGTTAATTTTTACATACCAAGGATATTAAAATTTTGCTATGAATGCAAAATATAAAGTTGTACATTTATGAGCAAATATACAATAATTGGTAATAAAAATAAAGAATAATTTTAATATGGCTCTTACAGTAAGTATAAGCTAAAATAAAGATAAGATAACTAATTTAGTTTCCATATTGTTGTTTCCGAGACGCTTATAAATAGTATCCTACACAGGCAAACAATTCTTAATTTATTCTTGACCATCTATATGATAATTTTTATAGTGAGATCTCCCAATTCATTCATAAATGCTGTGTAACCACTAGCAATTCAATTCCTGAATAAATCTCTACTATAGTATCACGTTATGATGTACAACGCAACGTCAGGAAAGCTGAGCTGGAGGATCGTAGGATTTTCGAAGAGATTAGGACCTTTTTAATGTCAGACGATATGGATACTGCGCCGCCTGATTTAAATTCAGACCCAGAATTAGAGATTATTCAATTCTAGACATTTTAAATCTGAAAATAGTGTAGAAAGTATACATACTATGGATCAGAAATATGGAGACACTAAAAAAAGAGCCATATAACACAGGAAGGTATGAATTTTCTGTTGATGATAACTACGAGTATTTACAAAAAGATATTTGTGCTTCATGATGCGAAAATTGATTACCGGTTGCAGTTAATAATTCAAGAACTGCAAAAAACAAAACGCATGCCGAAAGGCTGCATGCAGGGTATTTGTAAACGTTTAGATGATGCATATAGTATACTTGTCATTTTGGGGTTATGAACGATATTTTTTCATTAGCAGTGAAATGTACTGTGATTTTGTTTAAACTTACATTCATTTGAAAAGTAGAGCTCCACTGAAACCGAGTCTCAACATTGTTTATGACGCCTAAGAATGCCCCCAACTTCTTACGTGTGTTTGATTTCTATTTGTTTAGTTTAATGATAATTATAGCTAGATTTTCACGGTTTACATGGTGTATAACGTAAGTACATTCCAATCTCCTATTAGAGAGCTATTGTTTCCTCTTGGTTGTGGTTGTATGAAAATGTTTTTGAATTGAATGGTAACCAACAAGGATGGATAACATAATTTAATAGTTTAGTGAATATCAAGATTAATACATGAATAAAGAAGCGTCTTTACCATAGAAATAATTTTACAGGATAAATTTTATACATATTTATCTAATGTAAGCAAAAGGATAAGAATCGCATAAGGCGTTCGCCAAGCAATATTTCCGAGGAGAAGTGGACATGATGAAACTGACAGGAACGAGATTCGAACCCGAATCTTCCACTCCCTGGGCAGCTACTTCAACCAATGAACTATCGTGCCAGTCCATTCATACATGTCGTTTTGAGAGGTTTTCTAGGCAAGGGTGAGCGGTTACTTTACATTAGATTAGACACGTCCTTATTTCGGGGAAAATGGGACTATCAAGTCCTCTCTTCTAACCCATACGTGGTTCATCTGACTGAGCGGCATAGTCCACAGCTAATAACCTAATTGGGGCACTGGCCTAACAAATTGGTAGCTTAGACCTAATCCTAATATTAGAGTTAGGGCAGAGTTTAGTAAGAGTTTTTTCATGTCCGTTATTACTTGGAAATATTCCTATCTAGTATATTCAGAAGTTCATTCGGCCTAAAGGAATGAAGAGACATTGCTTACGGAGAAAATCATTTGATTTTAAGAGACGCAAAAACATTCAATCTAATTATTATTTTCCTATGTTTTTTGCAAAGAGTTAAACTCTTGGATTCAGAAAAATCCTACTGGGATTAGAAGAATTGATTTTAATGTTATACTGATACATATTAATTCGTATATCCATAGCCATGATTGGCAACCAAATGAAAGAAATTTGGAAATAAAATTCCATTACATTTCAATTGTTTTATTGCATTGCTGTCACTTCAGGTTATAAACATGAAAATTCTTTCGAAGGAGATATTTTATAACTTAAAAAAGAGTCGATAATTTCTTTATTGCGGATAATTATACGCGATATTAATCATTCATTAATATAATATTAATTAGCAAAATGGTGTGTTTCCAGAACGAAAGAAAAACAGAAAGAAGTATGTGCTCTAAAAAAAGAGATTAAAAAAAACAGTTCA
>KZ308307.1:515718-539733 GCA_000376725.2 Ladona fulva
TACCCGATAAAATCGAACTTTACATGTATTTCTTATGGAAATCTATCTGAACGATCTTGGTTGAAACCCAGCAAATTTTGCGAATGAAAAGTTGACAGTGCTTCCTTCCGGCTCACAGAGAACACGTATGCAAAGTTTGATGCAAATCGGACAAACGGTGTGTACTCCAATCGTGAACAAACAAACACACAAACACACAAACCCACAGAATTTCTGCTTTATATATATAGATTAGTCCTTCGTACAAACGGTGGCTTTGGTATTTTATGAAAATTAAGTTTTAATTGATGGAACGGGTCATAGTCGAACACGTAATACATATTTTACATTCAGTTTCAATATTTTAAACCTCCTAATGATCGCATGTAAAGTAGAATATGGTTAGAATTAACTTAATAAAATGATGAGAGAGGAATAAAAACAAATATTACACGTATTTATTCCTCTCTCATCATGAAAAGCAACCACAAAGTTGTGGTCAAATAATGGACTTTGTTAATAGATTTAATTCTAAACTATAAATAAATTTTTAACTTACGATTCAAAGTGATTCCAAATTTAACTATTGAGCTTCCTATCCTCCACTTCCTCCAAATTTCGACCTCTGATTTATTTATTCCAATTTTCCAATTATGGTGTGTCTCTTTCAATGACGATCCTTGTGCGTCACATTCTGTATGCGAGCGAAAAAATCTAAGCGAAAAGAGAATAGAAATGGAAGATATTATTAATAGCAATCATTTATGCTAATGCTGTATTCAATACTATTCTATACTAGCACCACAAACATAAAAAGCTTTCAGGCACTAACACAATAAACTGAAAAACTTAAAAGCTCGTGAAAGACAATTTTTTTCTGAGACTTTTTAGTTAAAGAAAAATTGGTTATGATGTTTTACAAAATAGCTACTCTTATTCAATTATACCGTTCCACTTTACATCATGGTTTTAAATGATAATAATACATATTTTGTTGGTTAAAATAAATAAAAGGAAAAATAAACTCAAACACGTCAGTTTTTAACAATGATAGTAAAAATGTATTAAAGACACATTTCCTTTATTCCTGGCGTCTACCCAAGCATCTTTGAAAGAAAATGAAAACCGGAATAAATTTATTTGGTACTTATAATAAACAACACAAAGGGAAAATAATTGCTAACATGATCCCGATTTTCACAGCAACAGATATGCTGGAATGGATTATTGAAGGAGGTGAAGATTAACAGGTTTGAAGAGACAAAGGAAGACTGAACGTAAGTGAACATCACGATCGATCTTTAAAAACTGCTGTAAACAAGTTGAGGACTGTATTCAGCTTATAATTGGTAAAAAAAGAATGCGAGAAAAGCGGAACACTCACAAAGAGACTTGGGAATGATGAGAAGGTGAAAATCATGCCAACTAATTAATTTAAACGCACACGTTCAATGACCTAAACGATAAAGTAGAAATAAGCTAAACATTTTCAGAAAGGAAAAAATTCAATCGTGAGCTCGACTCTGATTTCTATCTTTCCATTGAGAGCCTGGAAGTTACATTGACATTCTGGAGCATTCATGCATATCGATATTGTTTCTCCCATTGAAAGCATCACAGAAAACATATGAATGCCACCAGTAGGTGAAAAGTCACTACCCGGAGCCTTTCTTGAGAAATATTAAGATCATAACTCGAGCAGTCGATAAAATTCTACAGAATATCTTTTCTACATAGGATCTTTTACAACGACCGAGACAACTTGAACTTTCCCAGCTTCCTATAATTGTTCTCGGTGGCCATTCCAGCCGGAGAGTTGTGGAGATTTTAATTTCAAATTAATATCGATCCCCTCCTTTCGCAATCCTTGATATGAGCAGTTAGAGTTGGAGGCTTAATGCGCGTCTCGTGTCCTCCGCATGCGCTGGATGAGTGGTCAGTGTGGATTAGCGAGATGCAAATGCATTCTGCAACTAAGCGAGCAGGAAATGCAACTGCTGCACTTCGTGA
Source organism: Ladona fulva (assembly GCA_000376725.2). Taxonomy (NCBI): domain Eukaryota; kingdom Metazoa; phylum Arthropoda; class Insecta; order Odonata; family Libellulidae; genus Ladona; species Ladona fulva. Next base: position 517,708 of record KZ308307.1, read on the forward strand.
GTCGTGAGCGAGGAAACGCACGGCGCTCCCACTCTACTATTTCTCGCCGAAGCGTCACAGCACTCTCGCAGCCCATTTCTCAGCTATCGCGCATTTCTGCCATTTATTCCTTTCTTAAGCCCCATTATGGGACTCACATTACCTAGTAGAAGGGGCCTAGAAACTTCAAATGCTGTACCGCACGCTTACCTATACGTGAGTTACTATGACTTTCTTCGAAAATTTTGCTCTAGAATCGAATTCGTGCATTAAAAATTTTACTTAACTTAGCAGAAGAATTAACGGTCTTGAGTGATTTTCTCTGCGGATGTGAAACGTGAATCCGGAAAGGAAGTACAAAACGGCGGACTTTCTGATAAATATTGGACCGATTGAAAGTATTCGGCGGACCTAAATCCGGCCCGCCAAATACTTTCAATCAGCCCGCGAAGATGTTTTATCAGAGTAAATTGCATGCGGGCATATTACGAATGGTTACTAATTTTTGTACTAATCCCCATGATCCTTTATTATTCTTTGTCTACTCTCAACCAAAGCAACATTTCATAGATAAACTAGACCTAAGGAAGTCGGAAAATTAAAATATTCGAAAATGTATTATTTTTATATGCACATACACAATTGAGGCCCCAAAAGGTTATTTTGCATTTATAATTTTTTCTTCGACTTAATCTCTCATGTAATCGATTTTTTCTCATATTCGAATGTTTCTTGCAAATACATCACTCCACCATCTTTGGTTCATTACCTAACCAGTTCCTTTTACCTACTATTCAACACAAATATATGTTAATATTATCCGTCCTTTCTTTGCATCTCATTTTATAGTATGGATAGCTTTAATAAGACATTTTAAAGGTCAAAACTTAATACGGAACTCTAAACCTTGAAAACGCATATCAGCAAAACACCAAATATTTCTAAAGCAGCTTAATGCTATTAAACCAAATTTATGTGAGAATCAATTGAATCCACAAAACCCTACCCTTAGAATTTATCCATGAAATTTATAACAACTTGTCTCTGCGATTAATTGCCGTCATCAAGTGAGGCCTTTGCTAGAGCCGGCCCCGGAATCCCTCTTCGGGAAACCCTTTCTCTTTTAAGCTCACACGAACGAGTTTTCTTTTCACTGATGACGGTGATTACTCTTCAAAGCCGCTCGTTTTTGATGAATTTCGAGACATAGATTTCCTAAATTATTTCGAGTGGCAAATTTTCTGCTGCTATTCGAGAATAACTAACGAAGAGCAATTAGCCAATCAATACACTCTCAATGACCCCAGTCCTCCAAAATAATTGATGCTGCCAGCGAACAGTTGCCCACATGTGAGGTGATTATTGTAATAATAATAATAATCACTTCGTTAGCATTTAAATCAGTTTATTTGATAGCCCTGCTTATTTAAGACAACAATACCATTTTGTCATCCCGGATGGTTGATGGGACATGTAACAAACTATTTTGAACCCATAAAAATAATTGTTTTTTCTTCGAAAGAACAATATGTTAATATAATCACGTAAAACTAGTTCTGATGGTTGTTGGCCCAGCTTATCAATGATTTTAATTACTCAATATGGGTTCATAAATCTTACTGAAGTCACTGGGATTTCAAATTATCCAGAAAGTTTCATTAAATCAGAATTTCGAAAGCTTAGAATAGTCTTGTGTTGGCAACCCTGCCAACCCTAATCTGCAGATGAAATTATGATTTTAGCTAGATTCAATACCCCAAATATTGCAATAGATTTAAAGAAAACTTCAGACTCTCCTCTATGTAACCTAAAAATTTCACAGCCATTACCCGATTTTATTATAAATAAAATAGGAACATAACTATGCTAAAGTACATCTTTAGACGATTTTCTAGATATTCCTTAAGAGCCGTGAATTTATCTCAGTTCTTAGAGGGAATGGTTTTTTATTACAATGTGTATTAAATTATACAGTCAATTAAACACAGTCAGTGTAGCGAAGCCTCCTTAATGTATGCTGATTGTAGGTAAGCGATAATCAATTAGCTTCATGCCCCTCGTGTAAGCTATTTCTCCAAAAATCCTTCGAAAAACCTCTTATTTACCGCCATTTTCTTTAGTCTGATTGATGATAACAAACTCATTTCCTACTGATTATTACCATCTTTCCCGCGCTTCCTTCATCTTCTCCGTTCACCGTTACTGCAGCCATTTCATCTCCTTTTCCACCCGTTTTTCCTCATTTTCACTTTCTCACAGAAAACCCTTTCTTTTCCTCCCAAGGCAACCAAGAGACAAGTGCTACACAGTAATCGATGCACGTGCACAGCATCCATTAGCAAGAGCGGCATGGACACGTTCCTCGAAAGAATCCTCGCTACATCCAGTCGTTTTTGGAGGTAAGTGATGCGAATACAGCGACTAACAACAACGATATAATAACTAACAATAACTTGCATTTTAGAGAAGGTACTAATTCGCTTTTTAAAAGGCTTTGGGATTTTTTTGTTGTTTTATACATTTATCGCGATTAATAAAGGTTGTAAAGCGACTGAGCTGAAGCAAATCAATCCGGATCAAGCGGGGATGTCAGTGATCACTCACCCCTTCAGATGGCGCCTTAGAGTAGTAGAAATACTGGAAGGGTGAACCTTTCATCGAACAAATACCATATTTTACGGAATATGAGACTTGCTAGTGTAAATGAAAATGAGTTTTACGGGGATATTTTACATATAAGTTATTCCCTCAATTATAAACAGCATGACTTTATCGGTAAAATGAATTATAATCAACGAAAATCACAATTGCTTCTTTCGGCGTTAAAATATTTTAATTGAAGAACGTATGGAAAAGCCAACGCCATTTCGCTTGCCAAATAACTTTCTCCGAGAGCCATAGGCTCGCCATCCCCGGTTCGGGAGATGACGAGGAGATCAAACTAAAAAAGATACAACATAATTGCTGAGGTAAAGTACGAGGGTTGATAAGATAAAGCGTAATTTTTAAATTTCCCGGGCTGTATAATATCAATTATCAAAATTTTTTCTGTATATTGGTACACATGTCCCTAACGTTCATTATTAAGGGCAGCCATTTTGAAAGATTAGTCTACTATTGTTGGCAGTCAAAAAGGTTACACGAGTTCAGCTCCTTCGGCGATTCAGTATTGATCACTTCAATGTTGTCAGAACGTCGTCCTTTCAAGTTTTTGTTTTTTTAGTTTTGGGAATAGGAAGAAATCACAAGAAGCCATTTCCGGTGGTTGAGGCATCATAATGGTATTGGTTTTTGCCTAAAATTCACGAACAAGCAGTGAGGTGTGAGCTGGTGCGTTATCGTGGAGCAATTGCCACGAGTTGTTTTGCCACAGGTCCGATCGTTTTCTTCGGATTGCTTCACGCAAACGGTGCAGAACTTCTAAGCTTAGGAGGAATTAACTTTCGGCATGCAACAATGATATATAACCAACTTTAATTTTACTTCGGAAATATTCAGCTACAATATTTGGTTCAGTTTTCCTAGAACTACATTTCTGACTACTTTATTATAAATTCTCCTTGATTTTCATATTCAATTTCCAGTTCTTAACATTTCTCTTAACCTCGTTGCCACAGAAAACAGATGAACATTATAGAACCAATTACCGACACCTTTACGAAACTATTCCAGGTTCTTTGGACGCTACATCGCTTTAATGATCGTTTCCGAATCGCTTCGGGTAACCGCGAATAGAGAAATAGAGCATACGGCGTCACCCACCCAGTCCACTTCCATTGAGCGCTTTTCCTTCGTCAAGGATCCACTCGACCCATCCTCCTTCGGTCATGAGGTGAAACTCTCCAGAAAACTCAGATACCTTCTATTTCCAGAGGGATCCTCAACTGGGGTGAGTTTTTCGTTTTCGAATATTTTCACTCCACTCAAATAGCATTCGATTTACAACTTTTTCATATCAATTCTCCTGTATTCTTCTATACGAAAAAGTAAATTTAAAAATTGTAACATAAAAAGTAACATAAACACCGTCGTACTAAAACTAGATTAACTTCCTTACATGAAAAGAAATAAAGCTTATGTTAACTTCACTCCATAAATTCAGAAAGAATTTGTTCTATGAATATTTACTGCACAATAACCGTTTATATACTAAATAACCGTATGATATTGAATAAGGCAATTAGATGCCATGAGGAAATTAAAGAAAGGGAAACATTCGATTTGTTTATTTTTTCAAGACACGAAAGCCTATCAAAATAGATTTAACGGGATAATAACCTCCTGCCATACACTTAGAAGCTTCTAGCAGAATGTATTTCTAGATATACGTTTGCAAAATATTATTTTAAACATAGAATGAGCACTTTACCAAATTAATCAAAAAATGTTTACACCCACACGATAGCTTATAAAGCATGTTTCTGGATTTTGTGACTTCTGTTACCCACACGATAGCTTATAAAGTATGTTGCATTTCATACCAGGAGCTTTCCTGCAACCTACGGTACGTTTTCATTCAATATATAAGTGAATGTTTACACAAATTATATGTTCATACAGTTCATTTCGTCGTTTACCTTATTTCCTTTTTATGAGCATTTTGTCGGATTCATTCGAAAAGCAAATATAGTTCTGAGCACACCTTTTCAGAATCCAGCATTTAATCTAAATGAAACACCTGATGCTAAAACGGCAAATACTTCTAAGCATAAGATGGCGCCCCTTCAATAGGCTCCTTTGGTGGCTACCTCCAGGATGCCATCATAAACTTAATTTTATGTGTATAATTGTAAATGATTCTTATTTTGCAGATTTGGGTAGACATCACCATTCCACTTGGTCTCCCGGACGAAAATGTCTTCGTCTCCATGAATTTTGAAGCGAATTACAATTTACCAGATAACGCGACCCAATTTCCCTTCGCACTCTTCAATCAGAGAGGAGTTACAAGGAGGAGGGCCTACAATTCTATAGAAAGTTGGCTAGTAAGGTTAGTTAACCGCTATTTTAGCAACTCTAAATGTAATTCTTCCTAAGTATGGGTCCTTTTCTTACCCTGGTGCCTTTTATACTGATGATGCGTGTCTTCATGTTCAAAGTAAATAATTGAAATGCAGACTCCATGTAACTGTATGATTGATAAAATGATGAAATAATTCCCTTGCATAATTACTGTCTATATTATAATTATGTCTGCATTAAAGGGTTCTATGAATATGTAGAGACATGGCACATCGGAGAATTGGAGGAAATGCAGTGAATATAATTACCAAAATTTTCATATTTAAGGTCCATCGCGTTCCCCCGGTTCACTAACCAAGATCACCAATCCAATATTATACATAATTACTTCACCAACGATAAAATTTCTATAAAATTATCCGTTGATAAACAGGCCAATATGTACAAAAAATCACTGCCCTGTAAAGTAGGGCCGAAAACGTAAAAAAGCATTTGCTCTGTAAACAGAGATAGTATCTCCATCATAAACGGATGAAGTCAGGGCACCTTCCTAAGATTGAACAGTGCACGTGTTGGCCTACTGATTGAGACATGCATCAATTCCAACGGAGTATTCGTTTCAGGAGCTCGATGTATTTCTTCTATTCAATTGATCACTTTTGCAAGGAACCTAAATTTGTATGCATCTTTATTGGACACTCTAGAACACATCTTCATATTGTTTATCATATTGTTCTGAGGAGTTTGATCTTTAATCTTTGGTAAAAACTAATATTTCTTCCAAATGTCAGCCTCGGAATGGATGGTAAAAGCTGCCTATTGAGAACCATCTGCGAAACTACCGAGAATACTTTAGCTCGGAATAGTCTGGCTTCTGAAATAATCCACTGGCTCTTCACGTAAGTGATTCGTCCACTCTAATGAATTATAAAGCACATTTTTATATGGATTTATAATTACGTATACATCTATAATACATATAAATCTATCAGTACAAATACATGGCTCATAAGTAATAGTCATCCTTCCGCATAATTTTATCGAGACGTAAAAATACCATTATTCTTCGCCAATAATTCCAGAGTTTATACCTATATATCATATTGGTATATTAAGCGGTTTAATTCCCAGTTTTGTTGGAAATAGATTATAAGTAGAAGTTATCAAAAAAGTACTAATCACAAGTAATAAATCGGAATGGTTTAGGAATGAAAAACGAATATGTCCTTAAATTTATCACGGTTTCATAAGTAAAACTGTTTCCATTAATTCAAAATCCATTATATCCCTAAATAATTATCCAAACATGCTGAGAATCAATTAAGTAAAGTAACCTAGCATGATGATGACGAACCTAAATTTTCCTCCGAACAAAATGAAGATTATAAGAAGAGAAAATTTAAAAGTAGTCGAATTAAATTATTATACCCTTAAAAATAATCAAATCTAATTTAATGCCACTCATTGCTCAAAAATCCCATTAAATCTCTTCTAATTTCGATGAAAAGAATCATGTAAGTCCCTAAGACGATCAAAACCCAGTCCACTGTGATAGCACGCACGACATTAATGAGGCAGCGTGAAGATAAAATATAAAATTCGAAAGGGATAACGCTTTGCAGACCCTCATCTTCTGGAGGAGAGTGGTTGAATGAAGACATAAGGGCGGCGGAAGAGCTGGGCCGGAGACTGTCCACTTGGGAAGGCGGCAAAGATGACGTCAACTGCCGGACAGCTTATCCCTCCTGCCCACTAAGCCCTTTCGACCTTTTCACCGCGGAGGGAGGGCAGAACGCTGACAGTAACGAATAAAACATTGATTTTTGGAGTTGGAGAAATGTTAATACGACCAGTCTCTTCTGACGCATCTCAAAACATTCTGAAGGAAATAAATTCAAATTTGTATGAAAAGCAACTGAAGTGATCTTTTCACAAATGCTTACTTCCAATTGACAACATAATATCATGATAAATTTAAGCCATAAAATCAGCTGTCCGTAGTAAAATCGCTATGATAAAAAAGCCTTAGTAAGTGCTCCCAGGCGTAGGCTGGATTTATTGGAAGAAAGAGGATTAGAAGCTATGCTATGATTTCTGAATAATTTTGGAATTAAGTTTGTTTCCGGAAGACGTAGAGGGTATTATATGGCTTCCCTGCTGCCTCATCTAATTCGATAATAGGTGCTAAATGAGTGAGATAGAATAAAATCGTTTTTAAAACTTATATTATCCTCTAATGGCCAGCGATGGTAATAAGCAAAATAAATTGGTAAATAGTTTGGCATTTAAAACCAAGGTTATGAATGAAGATGTGGATGGAAGCTTGTCAAGGAGAGGGAAACAAAATATCATACAAATATTTTACAACTTCAAAACAACCTATCGTGGAAATCGAATTTTACAATCGCTTTTCACATAAAACAAAGAGTGGAATCGATTAAATTTTGAGAATCAACCGAAATATTTACATTATTCTATTAAAATACTTGCTGTAAATGCTACGCCACTCTTAGATTCAACACTTAACCCTTTCATTTACCATAACAAAGAAGGATTAGAACTGTCATCATATCTATAAAGCAGATTCCAATGTATTAGAGTAGTTTGTTTATTGGTTGCCATCGCTGACGCTGGAAAATCAATAGAAATAAAAGCAAGTTAAGCCTAAGCTTGAAAAGGGCCAATCCAATTAGGCTTACATCTCCCTTTCTAAATGATGGAAGAAGAACGAAGAAAAAATAAACTCTTCCTTATATGGTAATGTTTCGTTAATACAAAATAACTGGTTGAGTTTCAATAAAAACTTAATAATTGATACATTAAATATTTGAGATATTTCATTTAGGCCAACCAAATTCACACAATAGTATAGTTACCACTGTGTTTGCTAAATTGGAATATAGGATGAAAAAAATGGATAACCTTTTAGGTTATACCCTCACAATAGTAACTGTGTTTATTGGCTGATTTACAAATAATAATTGGCTCTTCATCAACCAAGGAACAAAATATTTGACAGAAAAATAAATAAAGAAATTTTCCCTAACTCTTTAATCGTAACAATGTCGATTTTAAGCATTATTTGAAATAAAGAATACTATACCAGGTCCTGCAAATATGACGCGGACTTATCTAACATATGCATAACAAAAAATTATATTATTATAACCCATTCATCTTTCGGGAAAATATAGTGAAAGTATATTCAGAATAACCTAAAAAAATCTATAACTCTTGATTCCTTATTCTTGATTAACTAAATGTAACTCCATGTATAGGAACTATACATTCGTTGAAGATATATAATACTAGAATCCTTATTTAATGGATGTCATATAGCGTTATTTAAAATCGAGATAATAAACTCGATGGCTTCGAATGAAGACTGGAAGTTTAGGTCGCCATGGCATCCTACGGACAGCTGCGCATCGAAGCGGATTGACAGCATTAACCGTCGGTCGCTGGCGTAATGCGACGTCTGGGGAAATTCCCTTGCTGAGGATCTGAAAAATAACCTGGAATGCCGAGCTTGACAGTTTCCTGCAGACTAGAGAAATCAAGAATGACGGCCATGACACAACCGATACGCTCAGATTTTGAGGATCGTAAATACCCCATCAAGGCTAAAAATGTAGGTGAAGCAAAATACAAAATATCAAAGGAAACTAAGCATAGGTCACAATTCCTTTTATACTGAAAAATTGCAGAATATAAGAGGCACTGCGAGATCGTCGCGAGGTTAAGAGGCTGCTCAATGTTTTACTCAAACATCATTATCATTGGACATTTTACTGAATGAAGTCGTGTCTTAGCTGAGCTCTCTTCCGGCTGGACCCTAAGTAGTTTTTACAAATCTATTTCTATGCAGCATAGTGATAAAAAGTAAGGAACGAAATAATTAGTTTCTGCGTAAAATCTCAGCAACTTAAAGTTGATAGAGAAATGCGCTACGTTGCGGGAAAATATCCAACCAAAAATTGGTGAAATATCGTGAAAATGTTCATGTTAAATACTTTTTATCCTTACTATATTAAATCTAATTTATATATTTATAATTAATATCTACAAAATTATTTTAATTCTGAGCATGAATATAAAATGTGCAAAAAATACGTTCCCAAGAGAGACGTACTTCTATTCCGTAATAATAGTTTATAAAATTTCTAATTTATTAAAATATGTATAATGCTGCTATTAAGAAATGAAGGTATAGAAAACACGTTTGTAGCATTTCCTTAGAATTTTTTATATTATTATTTCCATTAGAATTTTTCGTTCACATGTCTGTAGCTAACGAAATCTTGTTCAATTATGGGAAAAGAAGAACCATGATCTATGTAATATAGATTAATTCTAACGAAGGTGAAGCGAAAATATGAATAAAATTAATATTTTGAGATACAGAAAATCTACACCGATTCACAATTGTTTTATATAAATGTATCTGACGAGCCTCAATAGCAAGGATAACATCCTGTGGAATAAAATTGCAAAAATTTTCACTACAATATCATTTTTCAGATTAGGAATTTTGCGTTAAAATTTCCTGATTAAGATAATTTTCAATTACAGAGGAAATTGTTATTATGATCGATTAAAATGGAAAAGTCGCTCTGATATTTTATGGTTATTCTCCTCAGAAGACTGGATGTTTCGAAGGAATTAATTCAGGTAAGTACTCATTAAATTTCAAGCATCATGTTCGGTCGGCTATTTAGAAACAGTAAAAGAAGTACGTATGATTCAGATATGTTCCAATAGATGGCAAGCGAGCTCCCACATTCGCAAGGCCATAAATATATTTACATACACGTTCTCCTCTAACTAATAGAGAGTGCGGACGAATGTATTTTTCAAAACACAAGAATCGTTTCAAAAATTAAATAAACAATAAATAATTATAATGAAATATCATGGACATTATTATTATTTTTTACTTTATGACTATTTTGCTAAAATTTTAGCCTGTGTTAGTAGGTTTTTTGAATTGCAATACTATATTTTGTAAACACTAAAATTTACCGTCTTCTGCGGAATACAATTTACCATCTTCAGAAACAAAAACTAAAAGCCATTAATTTGCATAAATCTCAGTTTTCTCTCTCTTTCTATTCTTTTTCCACACAGATATGTTCTTTGATATTGCCCAGCTCTCACTTCTTTCTTCCTTTCCCTGAAACCCTTTTAGATCCCAATTTTCCACTTCCTTTCAACAGTTCGGCTCTCTACCACCAACTTTATTCCAATCTCTCCCTTTCTCCTCTTCCACTAACATCGCTTCCTTTACAATCTCGTTCCACGCAAGGCAGCCTGAAGTCCTCCTCTCTAACACTGACTTATTTATTCATCTCAACCACAGTTCTCTCTGTTTTTAAAATAAGGCAGCTCTTCTTTGCTCCCTCCATTTTCCTCCTTCCCACCACTCCCCTAAAGCCAATCCTAGCCCATCCACGCAAACACACCTCAACCCCAATATTCTGACGTTACCACTCCTCGAAAGGCGTCATCAACTTCAAGCTGTTGTATGAGTATCAGATGTATGATTTCGGGGGTTAAGATGCGCAATGCCTCGAGAAACAATAAACGTCTACGCCTCGTTTCTAAGTACCTCACAACTTTCGTCAGAGGGGTTGATTTAACATACTTTTCTGAACTTAGATTTGGACATTTTCTTCTGATTTTTACTCTTCACTTCATAGTATATTATAGTCATTTATTTAATGCACTTTCTAGAAAAAAATGATAAAGATAATCGAATATACTAACTGGAGAGATTTATTTTCTCGTCTCGTTCCATCCCTTCTTTATCTTTTAATTCAAACTGGTGATGATTACAATAAAATATTCAATTCAGTTTTTTTCCCATGTTAACTTAAAAACCGGAAAAACTATACTTAACGGGGAACTTTGTACACTAATCTTTAAAATTATAGATACGACTTCCTAGATTTGATCAATTATAAATTTTCTGCAAATAATTTTCTAGATATGCCTCATCAGATTACTTAAAGAAATAAAGTAAGTAAGGTTTAATGAACGCTTAGATTTTGCTGTAATTTACGATAATATTCTGTCAGCATAAAAATAAAGTAATGAATAGCTCCCTAAAGCACGAGGGAAATAAAGGTAAAACTTTAACGGAACTCACAACATGCTGTGAAGTAGGTATTAGAGATTCAGACATATTTGGGACGTAAAATAAACTCAAACCTTTTTCATAAGGAATAACAGGTGTAAAAAATAGCGACATGACTAGGATTCGATCCCAGGTCTCCCACTTACCACATTGTGGAAGAGACGCGGCATGGTAGTTCAGTGGTTAGAATACCTGTCCGGAAAGTGCAAGACCTGGGTTCGAGTACCAGTCATGTCGATATTTTTCGCACATGTTACTCCTTGAGTTTCAGCCGCACAGTTCTTCCGTGCTATGTCATTCATCTTTCCCTAATCTTTTCTCATAAGATTCACTAGAGAGAAGAATTAGGGAAGCATGCAATGATTCACCAATTATTTAAAAGATTGCACAGGAATACGCAAAAAAGTTAAGTAATTCGTTACTACATCAATAGACAATGCTTCTTAGCCCTTTGGAGTGTAATAATCCAATACTGGTATTGTAGAAGAAAAACATATTCCCTGACTACAGTTTATTGTGGCATTTAACAGTCTTTCACTAAAATGTATCATATTTCATTTAAAGCACTATGAAATGCAATGCACTAATACTGAATATGCGTTTATTTTACGTTTTCTTCTATTCCTTGGGATTGACAGGGATTTATGAAATGCATGTGTGGTTTGGATAAAGCAGTAAAGTTTTTTTAAAAAATCGGCATTTTCGATCACTTAAGCATACTAATTGCCTCTAAGGTTGTATCTCTATTAAACCTTGTATCTCAGAAAAACTAACTTTGTACGGTACAGTAATTGCTATTTATAACAAAGAGTTAATAACGTGTACGTCCCAAATGTTCCTCTCTTATCAAGCGGAGATCTGCAATTTTACTCAAGCGTAACTGGAGCAGAATCAAAATTAGTATGAAAAACAGAGATTCAGCGGACGACTCTTTTGCCGTACAATTTTACTGGGACAACCGTGGCGCCTCTCGCGGATAAAAATTATTCAACTTTTCGTTTTGCGAGAATGATGCTTCGGTAAGTTGGGAAAAACCGTACGTGACCAAAATATTAATCAAGAAGAAATATCCGCTTTGTAGTGACCATCCGGCCATGCACTGACAAGATTATTCAGATGCAAGAGCTCATTTCACTCAGCTGTCTGATGACATCGTATTTCTCTTGATACTTTTTTTTCCTTTGAGTATTTCGTGTTTCGCGCTGAATTGTAAGCGGCCGTGAAGGCCTTGCAGCGAGCCATGTCAAAAGCAGGATATATTTTCGCTGTGATTAAAAAAGCCACTTAACTGAATGAATGCTTGATAAGCAATTCTCAAAGTACTGTCCTTAAGAAAACGTAGTGGCTCGCAGTTTACGCCGATTGCCGGTTACACTATCCTCGGTATTCTGCATACCTTCAAAAGCTATTATTCCACTTGTGTGCTAACAACAAAAAGCTCTCGGTATTAAATGACAGAGACTCCTCGAGAAATTTATTTCCAGGAAAGTTTTAAACGTTTAAGGGTTTACTTTTTTTCGTGGCAACTGAAATCTGCTCAAGCTTCGCATTAGAAATTTTTCGCTATAACTAATTCCTCCCCTTGGATATTCTACCTTTACGACATAATATCAGCTAGACAAAGGATTTGATTGAAGAACCTCTATGATTTTTGGTAGTTTCTGAAAAGACCTATGTAAATTAATGAGGTAAAAATATTAAAGTACCTCCGTCGTGAAAAACACTGTTGGAGCAAGAATAATAGGAACTAGAAGAAATAAAATTGTTTTTCATTGATCCTAAAAATAAATTATGACATTATTTTTTAGAAGATTTTAATGGGGTCCTGTCATCAGTTCATCTGGTGATGAATTTCTAAAATGAGAGGGAGCAGATATTAATTTATGAATTCAAAGGTTCATCCTATTACCGTATTATTACAGTTTTTTATAGCAAGGGGAATTGCCAGGTAAGACAACAAGTTTACACAACCTTGTATTAATTGAACCTACAGGAATTCATTAAAAGTATTATTTCAGGAGTATGAGTGATTTTTATTCCGAAAAACGAAAAAAAAACGAGCCAAAGATTTCATTTCTAGGTAAAACGGAATAAGCCGCAAAATAATCTTGCAAGAGGAGGAAACGCAATCGTCTTCCCGAATACTGAAAATAAATCTAAAGCAAGTTTCAGAGTTAAAAAAAAACAGGATATCCTTTGCGGTATCTCAGCAGAAAATCTAAAGTATAATCATAGGGAACGACCGATATTTTTTATTTTAATTCGGCTTCGAGACGTAATTAACTTTACCGGCTCTTCAATTTTGAACTTAAGCTAACAGAGAGCTCCGGTTCCTTTGCAAAACCGTGAAGAAACAGCATTAATAACGAAACCGAAGTTCATCTCGAAGGCGCCCTCTCGCTACTGGACGGAAAACTTGAGAACGATGGTAAAGAAAAAAAAAGAATAGCACCAAGGCGCGCACGGACTAGAACTACGAGAGAACTGATAAAGTTTAATCGGCCAACTTTTCCCCGACCTCTGCAGAAGACAGCATCGATAAGGCTTAATAACAAAACGCTTTTTATATATTTTTCTCGGAAAAAGAAACAAGCAAAGAATGCCTCACTACCGCCCCCTTCTATCAGCTTGCACGCAGTCTTGAGGACGAAAAACTTTTTTTAAATCTGCCAAAGGGATCCCGGCTTCTTTTTATCTTATCTCCATCCTCGGAGCTTTTTTTCTCTTTCGCTGAGCAAGAAAACGAGCCCACTTTTTACAAAGTAAAGAAAAATGAAAGAGAAACTGGAAGATAAAGAGAAAATCCATTTGAAGGAGTTTATTCACAGTGCAACGTGTTTTCAAGGGTAAAGTCAATCTTCCTCACCTTTCATCTTTCGTGCTACACTACTGTAACTCGACAGTCATTTCTAAATTATGATTAGGACTTAATATTGCGGATACGAAAAGAAGAGAAACTTATTTCATCTATTTCTATGGTTTCCCGCTCAACGACATTTATGTATTCTTTTTCAATATTATTATTATTGCGTTCCTACTTAAACCCTACCATAGAGGCTTCTTCATTTTTATACACGAACTTTTCATGTCATCGAGAAAAATAATTATGAGTTATACATTCCATTTTTATTACTTCTAAATACCAGTGTATTACACTAAAAGTAAAATTAGTCTAAACTGTTAGAGGTATACTCATCTATTTATATTGTACATATCATGCTGATTCTAATGCTCCTTTACCGCCTTATTTACTTATATTTGTACTAAAGGACCATAAGAAGAATCAGGACAAAATTGCCTTCTCGATGTGACATTAATGACCCCAACTAGTCAAAACAATTTACATCACAATCGTAAAATCCTAACAAGTAGAAATTTAGAGTCCCAAAATCCAAAAGAAACGAGAGGAAAATGAATTGTAACAAAAACAAAAATTGACGTAGGGTCAATTAGATAATATAGTATAATATTCTAAGGAATGCAGCAATGCTCGTGAAAGCTGTCACTGTTTATGAAGTATAACTAAATTGAGAAAACGATTTATTTCAAATCTTCCCAAGTTTTTTTGTTAATGAGCTTGTTTTACCTAATTCCCCTAATTAACAAAATACTATATTAATATGGCATGAAAATCATACGTGGTACAACTTCTTTCATCTTCACGAACTAGTTAGATTATACATAATTAACTGAAATCCTCATTCTTGAACCTCATCAACTTACCATGAATCTCACATAAAGATAAGTAGTTCGCGAGTATATGTGTTATGTTTTGTTCATAATTTTGGCAGAAAATATTTTACAACATCGAAGAAATACAAACATATAAATATATTCTATGACCATGATTTCGACGCTTCACGCCATTAACAGGCACAAAGTATCTTCTTTGTCCTATATAGAAGAAGGGGAGAAAATAAGAAAGTGTAAGGAATAGGTCGTGGAATAATCTTATAAAGTGGTACGGGTAAAAGGTTGATTTTCTTTCTTTAGTTATGGAGTCCTACCATAAGGCGTGCCTAAAGCAATCGATAGTATTTTTCAATATTTAAAATATTTCCATAATTGCTTCTGAAAGAAGAATTTTATCATGAAATGGTAAGTTAAGTGATTATTTTGTAAATATCGCCTCGATCACGGGATTTTCGGCGCTATCGCTTCGAAAATGAACTTAACATTTACTTGATATTCATTTAAAACTAGTTCTTCTTTAATTGATTGAGATCACCATCGTATCATTTCAGCCATCAACTTTAGAGATTATTTTGACTAACTCATTAAAGCCAATCATCTTTGGATGTGAATATGATGAATGAGTGAACCGCTACAACTATGAGAGCAGCAAGGCAAGGGCGAAAATGGGACGAGAAATCAAAAGAAATGAAACATAGTGGAGAGGAAAGCCAAATGCGAAGAATATTGCTGTTATTTGGCACAAGCTGTGGAAAGGGAAGGTGAGAATAGATGGAGAGTTTAACGCCGGAAAAGTTTCTGAAAGGAGTAATTTGTCGCACAGCAGCGTTGCCCGATGGCCACAGGTGCTGTCCCAGCCAAGGACGAAAGGGTACAATATTTGCCCACTGACGGAAGGAGAAAATTGCTCTGTCGAACTTCAGGTCTTGAGAATCGATTGAGTCATCGAGTAACGAGTATCAATTCTAAAAATTGATTCCCTCATACCTAAAGAAAATTCAAAAATAAAGTTTCGTGCAAAACTTGAGATTCGACCCTTTCGCAAAAGGCAAAATGAAATCCACGATCGTCAGACTCTTAGAACTAAACGCTTTATTTCTTATGAAATAAGGCCCAGAATAAAAGACGTCGTTATCTCATAGACGCATTCTTTGACCTAATGCTACTAATCGAACTTAGGCAGCTTTACTTTCTGATTTTTCCGTGGTTTAACTCTAAAATTCAATTACTTAATATATTATCATTGATAACCGCCTAACGTAGAAATAACCAAAGTGTTCCATCAAATTTCCGAAATAACGAATCGCTCAAGCAGGAAAAAAAACTGCAGAAGTCTGTTCAAGAGAAAAAATCTTTATCAACAACTTTCTAAATAGAACCTTCTCCACTTAAAAAGCCACTAACAAGAACCATTTCAATGCAATAGCTCACTCATACGTCCGAGCATAACATTATATCCCAATCCGAACGGGAATAATCTCTTAAAATTTGTGTCGATTAAAACTCCTACTTATGTAACTGGCTGTCACATCGCTCACGGCAAGAGCAATCGGTACCCACCGATGAAACGAAAAACCCTCACCAATCAAAGCGAACGTGATATACATGCTAAGGACAAGCGGAAGCATTAATCACAGCCTCGTGCACCTTTTGCACAGCCTAATTTACCCATCAAGCTGTCCGTTGACGGGGCTTTTCTACACCTACGCCATAGATCGAACCGCCTACGTCAATAAGCTCCTCAAAAACCCCGTTTGCTACGCGAGACTAAAATGCACGCCGCCAACGTAAAATGAAGCTACCGCACGAGCCAACTCTTACGGCTGGCACTGACATCCCAGCCAAAGTTCGACTGCAAACGGAGATCTGGCGACAAAGAGAGAAAGGATGAGAGGGAGTTAAGGAAGGAGGGAAACGGTAACGCCGGAGGCCTGCGTCAATAAATCATCTCTATTCATGACCGCCATTGTTTTGCAGTTTCCTTAGTACAAACAGCCTTCGTAAATCCGGGTGTTTCCGGCAGAGCGCTCATGTGGAGTTTCGAAACCGTCTCCGGGAAATGGATACAAGAATGAGCGATATATTCAGAGGAGAGGATAAAAGTGAAGACATTCGAGCGAGTAAAGCGAGCCGCGGCAGTTACACAGATCGTAAAGCTCATGAAAATGTATTTTCGATGGAATGGGACCCGCTTTTTTGAGTCCGTTTGAATTCCACGTAAACGGATGCTAATGAGGTTAACGCTCTTTGCTCCAAGATCTAATTTAAGTGAAACTAATCCTTAACGGCTCCTTAAACTTTAATTTAATCAGATTAATAATTAAATAACATAATGTATTTTTTTAGTATAATATACCTAACTATATTCTTTTCTCTCTTATTGGCTATGGTGTTAGCTGATGGTCATTATGGTAAAGATATATAAAATAAAATTATTATTTTGGCACTGATGTTTTGTATCATATGACCTTTCTAACTTTAATTCGTGTTGGAAATATTAGGATCCTAAAATAGGTTCGAACCAGAGACAGTTACCACATTGGGCTCATTAAAATACGTAAATATATTAACATAGCAGAGATGTTTTAATTAATGCCAAATTAACTCACATATTACTAGTAATGGATGCCATAATTATGTTTATTATCAGGCTTAAGAAATATAATTCCCGAAATGTAAGATATTAAAACGTTTTTTTAATATTTTATTTTAGCGGACAATTTTATCTCTTCTATTTTCTTAGTAAAACCACAATCTACTACCTTAAACAGCTTTCTATCGATGAAAACGTAATTTTATCGCTTACATTTCTATTGGGATTTTGACTTCTAGATGTGGTACAGAATTAAAAACGTTCCTCCTCTTTTCCCAGCTATTGGAATGAAATGTGGCTTATTTTACCGAAAAATGTATGACAAATATAAACTTAAAAACATATCAGTGTCATTTGATTCCTTACATTCTAGCACGCTTTCCATATAATAGAATCGCAAAAAAGACGGTTCTACGAATTTTGAAACCTTCCACGGACCCGGGTAGATTTTATCAAACAAATAAGACAATAATTATGCCTGATATATCTTTGGAATAAGCGATTATATAGCTGAAGTTTTGGAAATAATTTTTAGAATCATAGATAGTAGTGGAATATACAGAATCTTTGAGTAATTATTCTCTTTTAGCATTTTGGCACAAACATAAAATAATTTAATGTACTATATACATAAGCTTTCAAAATCTATTTATAAAAAGGACACTTAGTTCAAAGTGCGCCCAAATATAACGTTGAAATGAATAGAATGCGTAAAAGAAACTTTGAGGTGAAACAGATTTGACATACGAGGATTACCCAGTAAATCCCATTGCAGAGAGTTCCTGCCTCAGCGTCGGTTTCCGGAGCTTCCGTGCGAGTCAATAAATGGCAGACTCATCCAACGCTAATGCTTTTATCAACCAAGAATAGACTATTATCAAAAACGACGAAAATAACACATTATCCTCTTCTTCTCTTTTTCATGTTTTTTCCCTTTTCTATGCAGTACCTATCGACTCAGAATATGTATAACGACATGTCCCAATATCTATTGATATTCTGCCCAGTCAATTTCAAAGTTCTGCGGTAGACAGAGTAGTATATTCCTTGTATACAACTTTGAGTCTTTTGATAGCTTCAACAAAGTATAACACTTGAAATTCAAAAGATAACGATTCCATGCCGAATCATCAACCAGTTATATTTATCAAAATCCTTACATAACTTCAGTTGAAAGAACAGTTCAAAAAAATTGGTTTAAAATCGACAATTATTGTAGGAACTAATTAAAAGTAGAAATCATTTCCAATGGTGAAAATGATGAGTGTCCACATTTGCCAGCTTTAATTTGAGATATGCGAAGAAACTAGATGATGAATAGAAGTCTGTATTCAAAAAATCTTAATATTCAGCGGATAAACCTCTATAATAGGCTAAGATTTCATTCGCCCTTACACCAGTTTCCTTATATCACTTTTTTAATTAAACAATCGATCACCAGTTAATATAAATATTCAATATGTAAATAATTCATAATTTACATGTCATCAACGTGTTCTTCCCTCCTCCTCCATCACAAACTAGCATTACAGAAAAACTCGGAAATTAAAGTGCAGTATCCTCCAGTTGAGCATCAAAATATTTCCAATAACTTCATCGTGCGGCCAACTTATAAAATGAAGGCTCCCCCGAACAACCAGTGATAAGAAAGAGATTAGCGCGCTATTCGGGCGAGAGGAACACGAAGCTAATCGGACAATTAGGCTGACATGCATTATAAAAGATTCTCTCGAAAGATTAATGGCCTCCGTTCCAGCCGCCTTAGTCAAAGCAGGGAGAGAATGACGAAAAGTTTCTTACTTGACAGAATGGGAGTGTGGGTGCAGGACGCTTAAAGAATGGACGGTTTAAAACGGTGATGGGTGGGACTAAACAATCAACTGCCGAAAACGCATTAATCTTTCAGAGTAATTAGGGTCGACGAAAGCAGTCTTACTCCCGAAAAAATCATAAAAAAGTCGACTCACTACTTGAGGGAAGCAATAGGGAAGGATAATAAGAAATGAAAATGGTACATTAAGTTTTATTATATAATTAAAAAAAAGTTTGTATGCAAAGGATTGACCCATTTCGCAACGCGTAACTTCATTAATGGATTTAGTAATTGAATGGTTTCCTTTATTTTCAACGTACTTCATTTTTCAAACACTATCCATTCTAGAGTTTCTTACTCTGAAAAAAAAGTTTAATCACTAGAATTCAATCTATATACCAAAGAAAAAACAGTAACGCCTGAATACCTACGATAAAATCGTAGTAATTAAACCTAATTCCTTTAATTGCAACTTCAATTAGCTTTCGTTATATTTTTTCTTTCTTCTGAAATGTTCTACATACTGTTGTATTTGTAGAATGAACAACAGGCCAACAATGTAAAACTTCTTTGCGATAGAAGGAAAAATAGCTTTTGGAGTTTTTAAATCATGTGATAGACTGCCATTTCTATTTTAAATCTGAAATCAATATTTTTAGTATTATATTTGTAGAAATCTTAGCATGTTTTCATACAGGATTTGTGGAAACCATAGCGTTCCCCACTGCCCAAATCACAGAAGAGTATGTCTTAATTTACAGCCCATGTGGAAATGGCATTGCGTTAGTATTTACTACAATACCGGTAGACCCAGAAGATGTGTAACATTTCTCAAATATAAATATGGTATTCTAAACTTCAGAAGCTTTCATCAAAGATTTAAAGACCTGTAAAATGGAGTTGCATGTAACAATTTCCTTGAAAACGACATTTAGAGTTAACTGATGCTTTTTGTAGCTTACCCAAAATCTCATGAAAATATAAACCGATTTATTTTAAGATCTACACCCTGCGAATCCCAGCAGTTTTTGTTCGTCATAATTGCGAGAGGCCATCCTCTCGCATGGTTTCGTTTATTGTTGGCTATATTCTCATGGGAGGGTTTCAACGCCCAAAAACCTTTCCCTTGGCTACGCCTCTGCTCCGGATATATCCTTGAACTATCGATCCTTTATTTTTCGAATAATTTTTAGAAAAAGTATATTTCGATTCCAACTTATTATATTCCGCATATTTTATTCCTGCTAGTTACTTGCAATCCACTTATTTTTCCAACAATCTGCTGATAGTACACGTAGAAATGACTTTGAGCTGTGACTTCAAGATGGCACTTCTCGAAGGAAGACAGGACACCCTTTTCGTTCAGTATCTATATATTTTTTCTCCAAATTTTTATTGATTATGATGAGGTTAGGCGTCGAAATCACGAAATCATGTTCGATTATTGGTAAATATCGAGTAGTGTGGTAATAGTCACGTGACAATATTCTCTTACTTCCAGCCAATTCATTTCCATCCGTATTTCTTAAATTTTATTGCCAAGAGTATCCCTTGCTGCTATATTCTCATATCCTCTCGTACGTCATCTCGTGTTATTAATTTACTTCGAGCAGTAACATTTATTTATCAATTTCACTTCTAGCTACGGAATTAAAGCGTTTATCTGTGTGTTAATATGAACTGAGCTCAGGCATTAAATTTTTAAATTTTCTCATTCGTAAGTTTCCGTTGGTAATAAAATTAAACAATCCTTTCAAATTTTAATCTTTTATAATCTCCCTACAATTCTTGTTCTGTCATCTCTTGGTTTATCATCTCTCCTACTCCATTCGTGTCATTTCCTAATCCCATTCTCATCTTTTGTTATTTAACCATTCAATTTTACGGTCTGTTTTATTTTTTCCATTCCATTTTTTATTCCACTCCTAGTTTTATTTGTAATCTTTCTTAATTTCTCCGTATCCGTCATCTCATTTATTGTTCTATTTCGATTGCGTATGTTAAGATTGGTCTCATCGCTCTTTAGAGTATTTTTCTTTCGGCTCTTAAGTTAGACTCTTATATCTCCAAATCACACGAATGCTTCAATATACTGTTCCTTAAAAATTATGCTGGAATCATAAAAGAACAAAATCTAATTCCAATAGAGAAACACCGAGCGTGGGTGGGCCATCGGTTGAGAATTATCAATTAATAAACTACATCCACACATTTAGAGTTATTGCAGCTAGATACATAATAACTACGGAATAGACAAGGACTGTTTAAGAGAGATCGTAGATATCTATATATATAAAGCAGAAATTCTGTGGGTTTGTGTGTTTGTGGGTTTGTGTGTCTGTTTGTTTGTCCGCGATTGGAGTCCACACCGTTTGTCCGATTTGCGTCAAATTTTGCATACGTGTTCTCTGAGACCCAGAAGGAAGCACTGTCATATTTTTATTTGATAACTTTGCTGGGTTTTATCCAAGGTCATTCAGATAGATTTCCATAAGAAATACATGTAAAGTTCGATTTTATCGGTTACAGACTTTATTTCTTCTGCAAAATTAAATTAGAAGGAATAGTCGTATAAAATCAAAATAAGTACCAAAAGAAAGGAAATTGAATACAGATTCTTATTATGGTCGTGGAATATCGCTTTCGATTCGAAGTTGCGAGAATTTAGATAAAAAATGCGAATATTTTGTGAAATTTTGAGGTTGTAAACAACCCGTCCCCCTGACGACCAATGCGATTGTTGATTCCGAGTTCATGCATTTTCACATAAGAATGCATTTGTATGTTAGCCCGTTTAGAAGCAAATGACGATATGAAGAGGATGAAAATTTTCAGAGATTATAATTATAT
>KZ308307.1:540661-574808 GCA_000376725.2 Ladona fulva
AATTTACGTAAAGTAGGCTTTCATGACTTGAAAACAGTAGAATAAATATTATAAATAATGGTGAGAAATATATTGAGTTATTATGATTTTACGGCAGAATTTTTTTGTGTTTGGGAGGACCAGGTATATACGATAATAGATATAATTTTAAACTTAATTAAGTTCCGTCATGCTTGACGGGGGCGTTTACTAGTATAAATATATATATATGGCTTTATATGTGACTGAAAGACTGAGACCTCAGTATTCTTCCTTGTAGAGATACATCCTTTCTTTTGTTACTCGGAAGA
This sequence comes from Ladona fulva, assembly GCA_000376725.2. NCBI lineage: Eukaryota > Metazoa > Arthropoda > Insecta > Odonata > Libellulidae > Ladona > Ladona fulva. The sequence goes on from KZ308307.1 coordinate 540,952, forward strand.
GAAGGATGAATCCGTGACTTGAAATGAAAATAACAGGAAGATTTGAAATTTTCCAATGGCCGGAGCGACGTAAGAATGGATTACGTGTAGAACTGAATGGTACTTCTGGATATCGACACGAGGCGTCAAATCAGAGGTCTCTTAGGAATCACCCCTCCCCATTCATCCATCCATATCCTCTCTTACATACGTCTACTCCTGGTGCTAAGACATCCTTCTTTTCTCTTCTTTAAATTCGTCAACTCTTCTTACAAGTAAAAAAAGCCTCCTTTTTCCTACCTTTGTTAAATTTCACCCACCTCTCTCCCACACCCTTCCCAACTGTTGCTACGCGACGGAGATGGGTGGGAGAGGGCAAAAGACATTCGCATAAAACTGTAGATCCTTGATAATTATTCCTTCGAGAGAGAAGTTTTTCACTCCTTTTCATTTTAGCCAGGAGAAAAGTTCCCCCAAGGCTAAATGAAGCGCACCAGAATTGTTGGAGGATAATGAGATTATGAAATGCTCTCGAAGAAAAAAATGCCAAGGAATGAAATGGGTAATGTTACCTCGACGTAATTCACGGTACTATTATTGTTGCTCAGGAGACTAATTGATAAAACGAGAGAGGAGAAGTGCATTGTGCGTACAAGATTTTTTGAGAAACTTCTCGACTCCAGGGCTTATACGTGTAAGTATGGGAAAAGTTTTCAAGAAAAATTTGGGTGTGGAATAATCATAAAGTTGAATTGCTTCGCTAAATTTAGCAAACCTATTTATTTCCATGCATGCAATTTTCATATTTATATAATTTTGTACGTGGATTGTACGCGTATTTTCGCCTACACCACTAAATTTGGAATTGCTAGGAACTGCACAGCTTGAAAACGGCTACCTCTAGCAGATACGCTGATGTTCACTTTTCGAATGGACCTGTGATCGATGAAATTTAACCGCACAGTATTTTTGTAAGAATTGCATAAAGAAATATTGTTTTAAACCCTTACAGACTTTTTTCTATATGCTAATTAACAGTATTAGTCTATAACGATATCGTGATGAACATAATATCGTATGTAAGATAATTCAGCAACGCTTAGGTGAAACATTTTTCACGCAAACTTTGATAAAATATTCAAGAAATTTACTATTCTTATTTTAATTTGCTATATATAGCTATTGATACCGCAATGAAAGTCGAATTTGTGTTTACTTTTTCTTCGTTTTCATAAGAAGGTATACAAACATAGACCCATAAGGTATCAACTGGTGTTGAATATTTCATTTTTCATTCACGGTATTGACATCTTACTGATTACACTTTCCCATGCAAAATGACAACTGTCAAATGTCCCACATAGTTAAACGATTTTATCATAGGTTAAATGGAATTACTATACGAATAGCAGCACTCAATACCAAAGTAGGGAATTTTACATTGCAAAAAAAGCAGCTTTTTTTCTCGATGTTGAATTTTTAAATTTAAGGATTCATATACCGGTGACTGAACCAGAATTTCACCTAATATTTATTGTTTACTGCAAACTCGAGTTATACCGTGTGTTATAATAAGTGAAATGTATTTTTTACTCTACGTATACAGCAAACTATAGAATATTTATCACCACGTTCCACGTTATCACGTTACACCGGACGTTCACGCTTCATTTCCTTAAACACAAATTCAGATTGCAGAGTCATCTCCGAATAGCTTCTTTGTTTAACAATAGATCCGCTATATTATTTACAAGTTATTTGAGTACATTAAAGAGCCTAGATAAGCTAACTCACTTTCGAACAATGTTGCATTAAAATCAGTAGATCGAAGTTGTTTTCATTACGTTTGTTATACACTGTTATATCTCTCTTTATCTTAATCACTAAAGAATTTTGGATGGACCACAAAGGTCTAACGGTGGTAACTAATTATAGAATATTCTAGAAAATATAGGTAGAATATCATATATAGATGCAGCTGGTCTATAATCCGATTTTATGAATTTTTCTTCATTGCAATAAACAATAAATATCGAAAGAAGTAGTTCTTTCCCGGTGAACTGCACGTAGAAATCTTTCTCGGTTCTCCAACCGAGTAACCTCGTTCCATAAGGTCGACGTTTCGGACGCGTACTCAGCGCCCATTTTCGGGAAACTGAGAGTATCAGTGCCGACCTTATGGAACCATCGACCTTATGGAATGAGGCTATCCGGTTGGAGATCCGAGAACGACTTCTATAAACAATGAATATTCTACACCAACCTAATTTAATAGAGTAATTCTAGAGCAGAAATGTTTAAGAATAATATTTAAAAACAAAACCCCTTCTTTTACGAGCGTAATCACCCAAAAAACATTCCCTAATGAAAAAATCGTTATTAGAGTTATTCCTCAGCTAACTTATAGTCAATTATGGTATCAACAAAAGTTAATATATATTATCAGATGATAATTATTAATTAATGTTCACCGTATTTGGAAACGAGTTTAAAGCACGCAGCTCGATGTATCAGTGGACAAAGAGTCATTAAAGGCTAAAACCTAAAATTGTTGCTGTCCATTTTTGTTTATTGGCAATTGAAAGTGGTAATTTTTAACCGAAGTAGTGTTTTCAGGGGCATATTTCAGAATTTGCATTCTATGAGAGAAAACATTTGAATTTATATTGAATTAAGTTCGTTACAGGAACTATTTTTGACTGATTCAATGTCTTGAAACTGTCGAGGAGTTTTCATGTGATAACATACCAAAACTTTATATGACCCAATTCAGATTGACAAAGGTAAGTGGCTACAAACTTGATACATAATCGGTCTCCCAACCCCATTCACTCATAAATTTCAATTCGTTTTTTTTGTCGAACTCCCTCTTTGGTCTGTGTTATAGCTTGTGATCTCTGGTTCACAATTAATCACGACTGAGTTGGTGCTGAAGCTTTGCTGAAGATGACGCAATGCATACACCCAAGTTAAGAGGTAACTAATTGATCCTCTGCATCATCTCCACACGCCCTTGTTACGTCCCCGAGTCGCCTGGATACCTCACCGCGCAACAATGTGATGTAGTGCGGCATGGAGAGGATCAGAGATCCATGCGACCGAGACGACCACAAAGGCAGACGTGGGAAAGCGAGACACCCATCCACCGCCTTGCGGCCGGGTTCCTACGTCATCATTTATCCAAGCAGCGTTAGCACGATAGTATTGTCTTTTTGAGGGTATTATAAGGACATTCTGGCGGTCGTCGTAACAATGGCTTTAGAGACACCAGCAATCCCAAGACTCCGAGCTATATTCTTAAAAGAATATCTTGAGAAGTGGGACACGAGCACTAGAACGTCCTTCCAAGTCTTCAAATTGTATTCTGTCATTAAATGACAATAAATCCAGGTTTTATTGACTTTGAAACTGTATCAATACTTTTAATTTCTTTCCTAATCACACCCAGAAGACTTAAAGCTTAGCGATATTCCCTACAGGTTTCGGATTTATCAAAAATATCCCCGGTTGTGCATCGACAAAATTTGCAGCTTTTCCAGAGTTCTAAGAAACTGTATTAATTATTTGCGCACATTTTTGGGTAAGGAATATCTGATCTGATTTTTAGAACCTACTTTCCTAATACAAAAATTTTCCAAATATAAGTCGTGAAATCTCAGACTTTTAAATGCATATATAGTTCAAGAATATCACAATAAAATTAATAATTTACCGTCGTTCTATATAATTAGATAAATAATAATTTATAATACGATTTAATGAAATTTCAATTGATATTACTAATTTCTTTTGTGAATACAAGTTATAACGAAGAAAAATATGAACCAGCTAGGGTGAGATAATCATATTTTTCGAACTTGATGACAGAAATATCAATATGTTTATGTTGAAGGCACTAATTGATATATTATCTATGGACGCCTGTTGTGATTAAAAGATGCAAGGTCTGTTAACAACAAAAACGCGAAACATCGAAAATTCTGTTTTCGTCTATACAATATGCAGTCAAGATCGAGATTCGGTGCTTTCGCTGAAGTCGAACTCGTTACACCTATGGCTATCCGGGAGCCCCGATTATACACCAAACTACAAATCCACTTAGTGGATTCCATTCACAACTAAACTTTCATCTACCCATACTATCATCAAATACGCACAAATTAAAGATAGCTATATGCAGACTTTAGATACAACGTTTATTTCTCTTTAAAATTAAAGTTAATTGAAGCGTACTTCCTAATTAATTTCATTATTCCAAAGCGAGAATTTTCTTACGAACTTTTCATGGTGTTTTCCTATTTTTTGTTTATACTTTGGTAAAATATATGCTTGAAAATCAAATGCATGAACAAAGAATTGGAATTTCCACGATTAATTACTTGAGAGTGGGAGAAAATTTTCGTTCGGATTCATCCCACTGACGAGGTTAAACGGGTTAAAACAATGAAGGACTTCAGATATATCACGCTATAAACGATTATTTTCATTGTTTCAAATATATTATGACTGATTACTAATTAACTATTAGTTTTAACCTTATGTTTTGAAAGGGGGAATGCCTTTCAATTAAAATAGATCAAATCCACCATGACTTCACAGAATTTCATTTTAAAACACAAGACAGAATAAGTACATGAGACAAATTTGTTTTGATTTCATAATAATAATTTGGCACAACCGGTTTCGTCCTGTTCACGTCATCTTCAGTTGTGAAGACTCTAGGTAACGAATGAAAATATTTGAGGGAAGGAAAAGGGTTGGTTAATGGTTAACTCCAAATTGCTTTCCTTAATATCTTGACCTGACGATGGTTTCCGTTAGCAAAACCGGTCGCAAGTAATAAAACTTGTGGGAAAAGTACAAAGTTTTTTTTCGTCTGTATTTTAATAATACCTGAATATTTTTATTGGAGAGTTAACATTTCTAAATATAGACAATAATATCTGTGACATTCAATATTCAAGAGTGAGATACGGAAAAAGACGAAGAACAATTGCAAAGGCGGAATATGGATAGGTGTGAAGTCTCTATTAGTGAAAGTGTGGTGTGAAAGTTTCTATTAAGTCTCGCGTATTAATTTATTAACCAAGGATATCAATAAATCAGGATGCACGGATTTAGTAAATGATTGGTTCCATCTAATGAAAATATTACCAAGAAAAACTTTTCACCCCGAAAATTTAGCTGAGTAAATACCGAAAGATGTTCACAATGAAGTATTCTGTGAAATCTAAGAAGAAAAACTGTTTATTCAAGGTAACTTGCTTTTCTAGCTCAGCAGAGGAAATGACTAATAATAGAGCGAGAGAGATTACTTTGGCGCCGACATGAAAGTCATGTCTCTCAAGGGCAGAAAATTTCCATGATAAGAAAATAATCCTCGGTAAAGAAAACTTTCTGCAACCTTTCGAGAGGTTTGTTGATGCACTTCCTGCGTGAAGAGAGCAAACGGCGTCATCGTTTTGTCATGCACGTTGCGATCAAAGATTCACTTACATGCAGTCTTACGACTGAAAACTTTTGCGTAGATAAAAGCAGTAAGAGACATCGCACAGCAACTCTATCAGCATCATAATCTTTTGAATAAATGTATTCCTCTTTTTAGTTATCCTTACACGCAAGCTCAATACAAGTAAATATATTAGCTATTATTTCTCATGCGGGTCACAGATATAAATTTCCGATTAAAAATGGAAAAAGAATAAAATTAAGCTTCGCCAAAGTTATGAAAATATTTTAACTAAGGCACTCTAATTTGTATTTTATAAAATAAGCGATTAATTAATGTTCACCGTATTTGGAAACGAGTTTAAAGCACGCAGCTCGATGTATCAGTGGACAAAGAGTCATTAAAGGCTAAAACCTAAAATTGTTGCTGTCCATTTTTGTTTATTGGCAATTGAAAGTGGTAATTTTTAACCGAAGTAGTGTTTTCAGGGGCATATTTCAGAATTTGCATTCTATGAGAGAAAACATTTGAATTTATATTGAATTAAGTTCGTTACAGGAACTATTTTTGACTGATTCAATGTCTTGAAACTGTCGAGGAGTTTTCATGTGATAACATACCAAAACTTTATATGACCCAATTCAGATTGACAAAGGTAAGTGGCTACAAACTTGATACATAATCGGTCTCCCAACCCCATTCACTCATAAATTTCAATTCGTTTTTTTTGTCGAACTCCCTCTTTGGTCTGTGTTATAGCTTGTGATCTCTGGTTCACAATTAATCACGACTGAGTTGGTGCTGAAGCTTTGCTGAAGATGACGCAATGCATACACCCAAGTTAAGAGGTAACTAATTGATCCTCTGCATCATCTCCACACGCCCTTGTTACGTCCCCGAGTCGCCTGGATACCTCACCGCGCAACAATGTGATGTAGTGCGGCATGGAGAGGATCAGAGATCCATGCGACCGAGACGACCACAAAGGCAGACGTGGGAAAGCGAGACACCCATCCACCGCCTTGCGGCCGGGTTCCTACGTCATCATTTATCCAAGCAGCGTTAGCACGATAGTATTGTCTTTTTGAGGGTATTATAAGGACATTCTGGCGGTCGTCGTAACAATGGCTTTAGAGACACCAGCAATCCCAAGACTCCGAGCTATATTCTTAAAAGAATATCTTGAGAAGTGGGACACGAGCACTAGAACGTCCTTCCAAGTCTTCAAATTGTATTCTGTCATTAAATGACAATAAATCCAGGTTTTATTGACTTTGAAACTGTATCAATACTTTTAATTTCTTTCCTAATCACACCCAGAAGACTTAAAGCTTAGCGATATTCCCTACAGGTTTCGGATTTATCAAAAATATCCCCGGTTGTGCATCGACAAAATTTGCAGCTTTTCCAGAGTTCTAAGAAACTGTATTAATTATTTGCGCACATTTTTGGGTAAGGAATATCTGATCTGATTTTTAGAACCTACTTTCCTAATACAAAAATTTTCCAAATATAAGTCGTGAAATCTCAGACTTTTAAATGCATATATAGTTCAAGAATATCACAATAAAATTAATAATTTACCGTCGTTCTATATAATTAGATAAATAATAATTTATAATACGATTTAATGAAATTTCAATTGATATTACTAATTTCTTTTGTGAATACAAGTTATAACGAAGAAAAATATGAACCAGCTAGGGTGAGATAATCATATTTTTCGAACTTGATGACAGAAATATCAATATGTTTATGTTGAAGGCACTAATTGATATATTATCTATGGACGCCTGTTGTGATTAAAAGATGCAAGGTCTGTTAACAACAAAAACGCGAAACATCGAAAATTCTGTTTTCGTCTATACAATATGCAGTCAAGATCGAGATTCGGTGCTTTCGCTGAAGTCGAACTCGTTACACCTATGGCTATCCGGGAGCCCCGATTATACACCAAACTACAAATCCACTTAGTGGATTCCATTCACAACTAAACTTTCATCTACCCATACTATCATCAAATACGCACAAATTAAAGATAGCTATATGCAGACTTTAGATACAACGTTTATTTCTCTTTAAAATTAAAGTTAATTGAAGCGTACTTCCTAATTAATTTCATTATTCCAAAGCGAGAATTTTCTTACGAACTTTTCATGGTGTTTTCCTATTTTTTGTTTATACTTTGGTAAAATATATGCTTGAAAATCAAATGCATGAACAAAGAATTGGAATTTCCACGATTAATTACTTGAGAGTGGGAGAAAATTTTCGTTCGGATTCATCCCACTGACGAGGTTAAACGGGTTAAAACAATGAAGGACTTCAGATATATCACGCTATAAACGATTATTTTCATTGTTTCAAATATATTATGACTGATTACTAATTAACTATTAGTTTTAACCTTATGTTTTGAAAGGGGGAATGCCTTTCAATTAAAATAGATCAAATCCACCATGACTTCACAGAATTTCATTTTAAAACACAAGACAGAATAAGTACATGAGACAAATTTGTTTTGATTTCATAATAATAATTTGGCACAACCGGTTTCGTCCTGTTCACGTCATCTTCAGTTGTGAAGACTCTAGGTAACGAATGAAAATATTTGAGGGAAGGAAAAGGGTTGGTTAATGGTTAACTCCAAATTGCTTTCCTTAATATCTTGACCTGACGATGGTTTCCGTTAGCAAAACCGGTCGCAAGTAATAAAACTTGTGGGAAAAGTACAAAGTTTTTTTTCGTCTGTATTTTAATAATACCTGAATATTTTTATTGGAGAGTTAACATTTCTAAATATAGACAATAATATCTGTGACATTCAATATTCAAGAGTGAGATACGGAAAAAGACGAAGAACAATTGCAAAGGCGGAATATGGATAGGTGTGAAGTCTCTATTAGTGAAAGTGTGGTGTGAAAGTTTCTATTAAGTCTCGCGTATTAATTTATTAACCAAGGATATCAATAAATCAGGATGCACGGATTTAGTAAATGATTGGTTCCATCTAATGAAAATATTACCAAGAAAAACTTTTCACCCCGAAAATTTAGCTGAGTAAATACCGAAAGATGTTCACAATGAAGTATTCTGTGAAATCTAAGAAGAAAAACTGTTTATTCAAGGTAACTTGCTTTTCTAGCTCAGCAGAGGAAATGACTAATAATAGAGCGAGAGAGATTACTTTGGCGCCGACATGAAAGTCATGTCTCTCAAGGGCAGAAAATTTCCATGATAAGAAAATAATCCTCGGTAAAGAAAACTTTCTGCAACCTTTCGAGAGGTTTGTTGAGGCACTTCCTGCGTGAAGAGAGCAAACGGCGTCATCGTTTTGTCATGCACGTTGCGATCAAAGATTCACTTACATGCAGTCTTACGACTGAAAACTTTTGCGTAGATAAAAGCAGTAAGAGACATCGCACAGCAACTCTATCAGCATCATAATCTTTTGAATAAATGTATTCCTCTTTTTAGTTATCCTTACACGCAAGCTCAATACAAGTAAATATATTAGCTATTATTTCTCATGCGGGTCACAGATATAAATTTCCGATTAAAAATGGAAAAAGAATAAAATTAAGCTTCGCCAAAGTTATGAAAATATTTTAACTAAGGCACTCTAATTTGTATTTTATAAAATAAGCGTAATGTATGAATATTGATAAATAAAGCCACTTGAAATATTTATAATATTAGCCATGCCTTCCTAAAGCTCTATGTATATAGAATTTATAAGTACGTAATTATAAGTATCACGCTGTTATTAAGAAGTAATTTTATTCACACTTTTTGCTTATCGTCATTTCTACTTGCAGTTTATCATTTCTAGCTACTTATCTCAAAAGGTTTGCACAAGTTTTTCACAGCCTCTTCTTGGTGGGTGTTCTTTTACAGATATTATATTTTCTAAATATTTCTTTCTCATTGTGAACTCTTCTATTTTTCTGAAGCTATGAGCATTTAATGTACTTCTCTATTTGTAGAAATTTCTAATAATTTTTATATATTAGATAGAAGTGGATATTTAATCACAACCAGCCACGTATAAAGATGCTATAAAAAATTTGTTTTTCTTATAAGGATGTATACTTTTCGTTCTTAAATTGAGATTCTTTTAGATTATATGATTCTTTAGGCTATTTACGTAGAATATGTTTAAAACAGAAATATTTTGAAAAGATATATTAATTAAATTTTGTATATCATGATTATTATTTTATATAATATGATAGGTAGAATGAATATTTAGCCAATTTGTTTATCACTTATTGTGAACAAAACAAGAAGTAGAGCATAATCGTCCGATAGAATGAAACTGTTTTTAAATCATTTTTAACTCGGAAACTTATTACTTCTTTTGGAAGAACATTGAGACTCCTAAGCTTATGATGCAGATAAGAAATTCATCAGTGTTCACCTCTCATTCAGAAACGATTAAAAGTGCAAAAAAAAAAATCCATTCACCAACAGGCTAGCAATTTCTCCTTATACCCTTCACATGCTCCACTGTCTCCTCAACACTGTTTTACGGATAATAGCACTTTCAGAAAAAACTGATAGGCATTCAATATGTAAGAAGTGCCAAAATGAAGTTGAACGGTTGGAATTGAGAACTAGGATGAGGGGGCCCGGCTTCCTCTAGGAATTAAGTCATAGAAAAAGCTGAAAGGAGAAGAAAACCCTAGCAAAATATAAAACGAAAGCTGGATAAAGAGATGGAGAAAAGGGTATTTCGTATTGCTTTACTATTACCATAACAGTGTCTCACTCTCTCTCTCTCTTTCTTATATAAGTTAATTTGTGTAGAGTTCCCCCAGGTCATGTCTGAGCTGGACACTGCTTCGCAATACAGATCCATGGGGAAGTAAATATGAAATGAAATATAGATCGAATACGAAATAGTCTTACTACGTACTAAAAGCTATTCAATGGTCATTCCAAATCTAATGACATAACACCAAATAATGTCACCGAATGTACTGACACTCAAGACTGGTACAAGGAAAATATAGCGGATAATCTGTCATGATCACCGATTATGAAAGATCATTTCATTTCCATATATGTGCAGCAATAAAATAATAAGGTAAGAAATTATTATTGCCACTGTTTATGTGCTAATTTAAAGTACTTAGCATTTCGTATGAAAGCTAGTGATAAATCTACTACAAAAATGTACGAGAATGGATAACTAAGTCCCTCTAAAGCTCATCTTAATCCACCTTTTATTGATATCCTACTACAATAAATTATGATTTGCATTTATTTACAAATAATGCAGATACAAAATATTTACAATACGATATAATCCTAAATGGCTGCCACTACAAAGGTTATAATCTAGATTAGTAATAAATATAAGAATAAAAACTATCCTTCACTTAGTTCTCTTATTTATTATTACATTTGTTAAGTCTCTTGGTAAATGTGGGATTTTTCTCTGACTTGTATAAAGTATAGATATATGTGGCATTATCTTCTTACGTGAAATACTTCTTTACCAGGAAGTTATCCCTATGACTTGAGTTAAAACAAATTTCGTTATTAATTCATCTAATTTTTTACAACTAATTTCTTTTTCTCCAAGTATTACTTTTATTGCTAAATATCTCTTCAATTTAAACTCTTTATTTGAGGTCAAATATTTTAAATCTGATTAGATAATAAGATAATACACAATTCATTTCTTTCGGTCTTAATATTTAAGATAACATCGCTACAGATTTTTCGGAGATCTTTTATATCTCCGGTGTATCCCTCTTTTTGTTTTCTTTCATTAATTTGGCTCATTCAAACCGAACAAAACCTTTTCCAAAATATATAAAAGGGAGATAAAATATTTTTCTTCTATCGATATCCTCTCATTCGGATTTCATAATCCTTTCTTCATTCTCATGGAAACCAAACTGGACCTAATCAATATTTCCTTACATTTCTCTCTGATTCTTCAATCTCAACTTTTCTCACTAAATGAAAAATTCATTGAATGGAAGGCAACAATAGCCTACTGTGAATGCCTCCGACCATTTGGAGAAACAATCGACCGAATGAATTGAAATATTTGTGTTATGAATATAAATTAACAGTTATTTTTGTAATTTATTTTTCGTTGATGCATTACCTTTTCCACGTTCATTCTCTCTAACCTTTCAAATAGTTTTACAAAATCTTCGCAAAAATAATTCATTCTCTTATTGAAATTATCCTGGTTCTGAGAAAAAGGGGTTGCGGTATTGGTCTAACACAGGGATCTCGGGTTCGCATCCTAATTAGGGCATGGTTATGTTCGTGACTTGAGAAAGGTCAATCGGAAGAATAGTCTCTTAAGACTTTAATTCGTCCAATAAAGTCGTCACATTTATAATTATTATTCTCGTAAGGTTCTCCTTTTAGTAAAATATTCTCTTGAATCACGGATAGCGTTGTTCATTTCTGGCAGAAATATAATATAAGAATCCCCACAGATAAAAAGTTTACATTTTTCGATGAATAACTATATGATTCGGAAGGAAAAATCGTCACTGTACCAGAATCCTAAATATTAAATCATCACCAAAATTCCCAATAACATCAATATGATCGGCGAAGGTTAAAATTTGAGGAAGATATTTAGTCACGGATCCTCTACGCCTCGGTAAGATTGAGAGAAGCATAAAGTTGTCAACATTGAAACAAGACCAAAATGCCACTTATAATTTTCATTCATATTAAAAAAGAGCCTAGTAAATTCAAATATACTGTGCTGGACAGTATGGAGTCTGAACAAATGGAAAATAATTTGTGGAGTCGGAAGGAAGAATGGTTGGTCCATTCTTCCTTGGGATTTTTCCATGGTGCGTACCATCTTGCGCAAAATAACCCTTACCCGTTTTCCTGTGTTGTGTAGTCAGTTCAGGATCAGTTCAGAAGTGTGGCATATGCGCAGTTCTCGTTTTGAGCGTTCCCGAAAGCACAGAAAATCATCCTACGCATGTGTCGCAGGAACTAACCCTGAATTGTCTCCGCAAATACACCTATTATAGGTAAATCTAACATTTAGATATATACTAGTCCGATGATGAAGAATCCCAATCTTTTTACTTTGAATTTGCGTCCAACGATAAACGAAGACGATTATTTAAGCGATAAATATTCCAGCAATAGATCCATTAGTTGAGTAGACAAATGAATCATCTATAGGCGAGGTTAGGCTCAGGTAAACCTCGTATCCACCTAATCTAACGTAAAGAGTATAATTTTGCGTTTTTTTATTAACTACGAGTACATTCATTATTTAACGCTCATGTAATAAAGAATTCATTAGCTAAGAAAACAAATTGTGATATTTTATGAAGTAATAGCAGTACTAGAAGGGCTCCTGGATGGCGAAATAGGCTACGCTTTCTCCTTTGATGGAAGCGGTCCCCGGTTCTTTTACCGGTGGGGACCAATATACGTGAAATGACCTTAGTTGTTGAAGCAATTTTAACGATACTACCGCTACCTCTGAAGTACTAGATGAAATGCCCATTGATTCTCAACGAGGGAAATAGATAAAAAATATTAGTCCTATTTGTACAGAGGAGAATTTAACACCTCTCATCTTAGCTTAGTTCAACGGGACAGGTTAACAAAAACGAAAATTTGCTATGAAAACCCAAATATTTCATCAAAGTCCTTGTAATTTGGAGCCTAAATCTATAATCTACGATAAGAATATGTACCTTTATAGAATTTCTTTCTTATGAAATAGTAATAAATTCGTATGAATTAGAGCACGCAAAGAATAAAATTTTTTATATGTATATCTTATGGGAACGCACTGACTCGTCTTATATTGAACCTGAGACTATAAGATAGATAAAAATAAATATAAAACCGGCTTTTAAAAATGTGCATGTTAACAAGCTTTACAGCTACTGGTTCTCTTGTTTTATGCGAAACTTCACACACACACTCACTCACAGAATAGCTGTACTACCCGTTTATAAAAAATGGGAAGTAAAAATTGATAAGCATCATGCTAATTGCGACTCACTTGGCTCTCAGAAAAACAATATTAATTTAACAATACAAATTTCATAAATCTGCCATTCGCCGAAAGGCGGATTGCAAGTACACACGTAACATACTGCGTACATACGTAAATGTAGATTAACTCAGCAAACAGAATATGAAGAAGCTTCATAATTTTGGATTCTCGTTGACAAAAATGAGCTCATTAATAAAAAACAAAAACAATGGTTGTCTGTGTGTCCCTGGAATTCATCAATCCAGCTCATTCGTAAATTCAAATGCTAAAATCTCATAAAACTTCTACCTCTTCGTATAAAGTAACATTAATTATTACTATGTATTTACATGGGCCTTAATTCCCAATGCATTCTTATGGAAAAATGCACGAGCTAAGATTCAACAATAAAATTAGTCGTCAGGGGGACGGATTGATCGCAACCTCTAAATTTTAGAAAACTTTCATTTATTTTGTCAAACTTCTCGCAGTTTTGAAGAAAACAATGTTCGGTTACCCAAATAAGATCTTTATTTAATTTACCTTCTTTACGAGCAAAATTATTTTTGCAAAAGGAGTAAAGTCTGTAACCGATATTATGAATTTTACATGCATTTCTTATGGGAACGTTTGACTCGTCTGGGGTCGAGCTGGGGACTGTAGGATAAATAAAAAGTAGAGTATTATCTGCGCGCTGTAGAACTTCAAAATTGTGCCAAGTTTGAAAATTTGAAATAAAATCTGCGTAACAGCAAAAATCACAATGTTCAGTTTACCCAATCCATCAATTGATACTAAGGATAATATTAGATAGCCAAGATTAATCGCGATATTTAGGAGCCCCAAAAAGGACTTCCGGAAAACTGTATAATATGATCAAAATCCGGGATTATCCCGGTAAATCGGAACGTCTGAACACTTTAGTTATATTTCAGTCGTTCAAGCCTGAGCATCCAGAAAGACAATCGAAGAACTAAGAAAAAGAATATCAGAGGATAGAAAATAGGTAAAAGGAAGTCGGGTAGTAACGACAGACAGATAAAAGGGGTAAAAGATGAGAGGGATGAAGTTGGCCTAAAAGAGAAGAGACTGAGCGGTCCATGACATGAAGATTAGGTTTAGGGGATGCTGGAAGAGAGAGCTTTATCTCCCGTGAGGAGAGATGTTGCCGCTGGGGGAGAGGTTGAAAAAATAAAGAGGACGCACGTCCCTTCCAAGAAAAAGGAACGCTCTGAGTGGAGAAGGCGCCTTCGAAACGTGAGGTAGAAGTGAAAGCAGGTGAGCCAATGCGTACAGAGACTACTTTTTCCAAGTTTCGTCTCTATTTGATTTTTTCGGTTAAACAGAACCAGTGCGCGGGTTTGTTGTCCTCTCCTAGAAATGTCCTCCTCCTTCTTACTTATTCTCGTTGGGGCACTTCCTTCTTCCCACGATTTCCGTGGAGGAATATCTAATTCATCTGAGCCAGTACAATAATGCCCTCAATGGCAGACTGAACCCCCGTTAGGACTAGGACTACTTCACTTGGGGTTGAATTGTATGCAATTTGCAATCAATGCGATTGTGAAAAAAGGAAGTGATAAACGCAGTTCACTCTATTTAGCCTCCTATTTGGATGCGAGTAATTTTTGTTACAATGACCGCTTGTTCTACGGTATTGCTCCATGGTGGAGAATTAAAAATTTTACATTTTTCTTCTTTAAACGGAGAAATTAATGTTAGATTCCCCTCAGGAATTTACAATGATAATTAATATCAGTTTAGCGTAGAATTTATGACAGTTCTTCCAGAAAAACTATCAAATTATTCAGATAAACTCAACACTCACAGAATCGATTTGGCAGCACTTGGCACAAATATTTAAAGACAGTTTAGGCGCCCAAATAGGAGGGATTCCTCGGTGATTGGAATTCATTTCCCAGGTTTTCCAAGCAGCTTAGCTTGAAGGATACTATGTTTTATGTAAGTGGAGTAGAAAACACTCTTAGCTAAAGAATGTTTGTACTTTCTGTAGCTATGTAATTAACGAAAGTAACCAACAGTTAGAAAACGAACGAGGATATAAGAAATGTGCAAGAAAGCTGAAAAGGCAAATTGTTTTACTATCACTACTCAACAGTCAAGTCCTCAAAAAGTAAAATTAAGATTCCCATTAAAATGACGAGGTTCGCATATAATGTATATCTACTTAAGGTAATATGATAATGAAGAACCATTCCTTGAATGCAGCAACCCTATTAGACCACAGCTAACCATTGAGCTTTCTCCTGTAAAACATACATAACGAATGTGCCTTGCATCCGCAATGAACATCATTTTTTAAATTCTATTAATTTTGTGTATTCACTTACAGGGAGAAATTTCGACAAACTTACCCCAAGAACTAAAATCATTCGACGGTCTTTCAACCCAAAAAAGTTGTATCCTATTTAATTGCATACGTTTTTCAATTTGTGTCTAAATATTGTGTATTAGTAATTTTTTATGATATCTTATGGTGCAAATTTATTAAATGAGGTGTTATCAATGCTTAGTTGTCATAGTTAGCTAAAATTTGAGCGCGCTAATTTCCTTGCGCTTTTTATTAATATAAGTATAAATATCTTTTATAAGTATTCTCTGAAATTATAACTATGATAACATCACATCTGTATGCATTCTAAGGTATTTCAGGTTTCATAAGACCGTTTGAAGGGATCAGTTTATCTAGATCTTCCGCTCGATAATGCAATGAATTTGACTCGGCATGCTAGTTCAGTGGTTTTAACATCCACCCGTAAATGGAACGAAATGAGTCCGAATACCAGTCACATCGATATTTGTTATTTCTGTCTATCCCTGAGTGAACAAAACTGCCAAAAATATCCTCGTTTATAAAAACATTCTCCGCATAGTAAATTGACACTCGTGGGATAACAACATAACAGTGAATGGCTGGACTAAAGCACACATCACATGAAATGAGAACGTTTACTTAATTCTTGGTGTGAATAAAAAAGGATCAAAATAAGTCATTCGTTTTCATAGGCTTTTCCTCATTGACCTGAAAGAAAATTTGTGATCCCAGAATTTTCTGCGAGGATATCGTGAAGTTGTTAGTCGAAAGGATATTTGAAATAAAGAATATGTGGTGAATAAGATACCTACATACATATAGATGATAAATTTGTATATTAAGGGATATTTTCATCCTTTAATATACGAGTAATAATTAAATTTGTATATTTTTTTAGAAATACAAGTTAACAGAAATCATTAGTTATGGTCAACAAATGAAGAAAAATCTTAATTGTATATTTTTTTCGTAAATATTAAGCAATGATAATCATAGTTGAGATAGAAATGGGCAAGAACCAGGGAACTCATACAGTTGAATTACGATGGATGTTCAATAACAACTTATTTCACCATCCATCAAAGTCGAGGAAACAAATTATCAAAAGCAATAAAGATTATATCGTTTATTAAAAACATATTGGAAACTATTACTAAATGTTGATAGCTTACGAAAGCAATCAATTTTTGCAAGCAAACAGATTAAACCTAAATAACGCATTTGGAGTTAGTAAAGTTCCAAATGATCAGGAGCCAAAACTTCTCTGAAAGTTCTCTTATTTTATAATTTGAATTGAGTGCTATCGTAATTTTCATGACATCAAAGTTCCATAGTTAGCATTTAAGACCATGGTTTCTCCAATTGACCGAGTTCTGGGGTAAGTGGTAGTACATGTAGAAATGATTTCCCTTACCCTTTACTCGTCATATTATTTAATATGGCTTAAATTTCCAACAACGTCATGGAGGTTACAAAAACCAACATCACTCTGACCTAAATTTTGCACTTTTCTATTACAAGAAACAAAATTTTTGGGAACAACAATAACTCATAAACGACTCATCCATACAAATAAAGGTACCAGATGCATACAAATAAAGGTAAAGATGCATAAAAGGATTAGGTTCGAAGAATCAAAAGAACGATAACCTTAAAATAATTAGGCCTGCTCCATCTTTTTAATCGCCACTTAAAAGACAAGGAAGACATTCTTTTTTATTTAATGAACACGCTTAAATTGCGACCCCGAATACTCTTCAGGAGACTGAACAATACCTTTTCAATCAAATAACATTCTCTCCAATATGAGCACACACATTCTACAAATTATACCCTTAGAAATACCGAAAATCTTCTCATCTCAAAAACCTATATTTTTATACTTTTGTCATCCCTGGATTCGCTCAATAATTCTTTAACTTGTTTCAATAAATTTTTCCTAGCTACTAACGCTTCATAAAGACTTTTATTTTTATTACATAACGCCGATAAATCAAAAAAAAGTTAAGGCTCTCTCAAATAACGTTCCAGCTATTTAATGAAGCTATTTTATCATTAATCGAAAGAAAACAAGATTTCGATAGATTCATCTAAGATTCCTAACTTACCTAGATATAATCGTACAAAATAACTTCAAACAAACAAGACCCTTGTAGTCGAATCACGCCAGGTGATTCCGAGTAGAGGATGTCATTGAGGGATTACCGCCGTCGATATTTTATTTAATCCCGGGACAGATTTAAAAGAGATAAAAACACACCTTATTACAATTTTTTCATACAAATAACTTGCAAGTTACGTCAACAGTACTCAACAACGGGAGAATATGAACGTCGAACATGAATCGCAACGGACCGCTCGCAGAAATTTCGCAATAAATCGCGAGTGGAGTTCGATTGTCGTGTATTCATTGTACCCTTTAAAACACTAAGAAACGGCCCCTGTTGAAGGAGTGTGTAGAAAGGGCTAGTATGAAGGGATAAAGAAAATCGATACACCCAAAATCAACTACGTGGAAAGGGTGCTCTGTAATGCTGCTCTTCCTTGGGCGAAGACTCATCGGCGTTAAACTAACTTCGGCGACTAAACAAAGCTATAAACAATACCACTCGACAACCCTCAACTCCCGTTTAGTCCGCGCGCCCCGCGAAAATAATCACGCGCCATATCGCATACAAACAACTACAAACAAAGGTATCAACGCCCGTTTTCTCCTTCCTTCAAAATATTCGCGTAAAACGATCTCTGCTTCGCGAAATCCAATCAAGAAGCGAATGCGACAACCATAATAGCTACGCTGCAAATTCGGAAAATCTTCGAAGACATTGGACGCTTTTAAACCCCCCTTTTTATGTCTTCCTCTTGTGTTTCAACAATAGTGTGATAAGAAGAGTGAATAATTTTTGAGGCCAAGACACGAACCGAAAACGGGTGACGTAACAAGTTGCAAGCGGCAAATAACGTGCCTTGTAATGACAATGTAGATGGTATCTAAATCGTTCTTCTGCTTCCTAGTCTCTCTGAAATATCTCGTGAGGCTTGTGGAAGTGATTTTTTCGAAACGGGATGATGTCTGAGAGCTGCTGGTCAATTGGAACGCGTTGGTCATACAAGGAGGGAGCCTGGAATATGATGCCGCATGTCCCGCCGATGCAGGCCAAGGTGAAGATCCACAGAAAGAATCGGTCCAGCACCATCGATATGTACTTCCAGTCCTCGATGACCTGTAGATGGAAGAAAAATTTGCTTTAGAGGTTTTATTATATAAGAATTTCCGCCGCAGTCAGACATAAGTCAGACGGCAGCGCAATCGCATAATATACAATTAATTTAAAATGATAGAATGAGAGGAGTAGCTTGATAGAGAGATGAACTGATTGGATTAGAACTTTCCGATACTATTTCATGGCTATATAGCTTATCTCAGTTTTTAACAGTTGCGCATAACAAAATAAATAAAATGACAACAAAAGTCAATACTTAAAAATCATAAATATAAAATATATTGGGATAAAGAAATCAGAAATATTACAATAAAAAGCGAATAAACCTTACAGTTCAAGTTGATAAAAGTAGCCATGAAGCAATTTCAATGAATGATGCATTCTAATTATTTTACAAAATATATTTTCGACCAAAATTAACAAATAAACAAACCTTCCAATAGAAATTCTTTGGATGATGAAGAAAGTTAATAATACCGTGCTCCCCGATAGCCGGGTGACGTTTAGCTTTGGTGAAAGCTGTCCCGGGTTTGATTCCTGGTGGGAGCCCACATGGGCGAGATAGTTTCAGCCGTCAAAGCACTTTTATCAACACTACTTCTAATTCAATGATACCAATAGAAACTTCAACAACCGGTCAATTATGAAATCACAACTCTAAAACCTGGAAAAATTGGACTTGATGGCCAGCATGTAACTAATTTAAAGATCAGCAATCAAATAGATTTTTAAATGTAGACGAAAATGTTACAATATAAACAAATTCACAAATGAAAAGAGAACCTTCAACCTGGTTCGTCCCAATTTTATGACTACCACCAACCAGTGATGTGAACTAATGTAAATAATAATAAACTTTCTGTATTTCTAAACAGTTAGGTAAAACAGGCGTTTTAAAACGCGCACACATAATCCCTTTGACTCTGCTTGGCGCAATGCTCTTACATTTCCTCTGCAGTCTTATATCAAACAAACTACTAATGCAAACTAAATTGTTGGCATCAAGTCTTATGCCTGCACTCACGAAAATAACGCCACTGCAGAAAAATACCCACTAGAATAGGGTATCTACGATGAACCCTACCTTAACATCTGACTAAGTTGATCACTAAAATCGAAAATATTCAGCCATGTCGCATAAGTTTATATAGACAGAACCTTACTCATGCATGTTATTTTGTAATCAAACAGTTTATTTTCTACAAATACAAACTTAAAGATATACTCTGTTTATCGTACCATTAAACTAAAAATTTAAGCAGGGCTCAGTCTAAATCCATCTCAACTTAGTTATCTACTTATGACAAAAGTTTCCCATAAAATAATACCTCTGTTGCACTTCCTTTCTAAGGGAATTAGATGTTGAACCTACATGAAAACATAAAAGGAAAAGCTGCACTATGATAGGAAAAGTTAAGTTTCCAGGGCTTCTTAAACCAAAGAGAAGAGGATAAGATCCGAGTGATAACGAGTCAAACGAACGCGAAAACGAGAGCTTCCCAAACCGACATACAAACGGAGACGAAGGAAAATAAACGTTTTCCATTCATTGACGGATAAAGGAGAAATGAGGGATAAAAGAATGCCTTCCTGGAAAGCAAAAAACACCTCTGAAAAGAAAGAGAGAGAGATAACACTTAGCCGAAGCAAGATTTTTTCTTGAAAAAGTCGGCGAGGCAAAAATAAAACGTCCGCTTTTTTATCCGCCGCCCGTACCCCAAAGAAATGCGGTAAGAGAGCCAGAATAGGAATTGTAAGAGCCAGGGTGTGGTAAAAGAAAATTCTTGGTTTTAGTAGCGACAAAGAGATACAAGGAAATTGACGCTTTTGAAGCAAATGGGAAAAAGACGAGCTGGCAGAAAGGGCCGCTGAATTTTAGGAGAGGAAGAAAAGGCTTAAAAAAGGGAACTTTCCGAATGTTTTAAAAAAGGGGTAAACTTTTTTCAAAGCTCATGCAAATTTTCGCCGAATTAAAACCGGTCTGGGAAAACGGTCTACCAGGTATGTTTTGAGCCTTGGGGTTAGTACAAATGCTTCTTGAAAAGTCAACATAACGCGCTGTATAATCTAGCGAATATTGAAGATGATACTTATTAAAAAATCTCCATCTGGCGCAGAAAGATTCAGAGGAAATGTAAGAGCATTGCGCCAAGCAGAGTCAAAGGGAGTGTATGTGCGCGTTTTAAAATGCATGGAAAAAGTTTTGATTCTTTTTCTGCCTTAAGGACTAGAAAGAAAACGAGAAATAAGGTATAACGAAGATTATCCATAGGATAAACAAATATGATTCTCATAAGAATTGTTCAATGGTTGATATCTTAAACCATAAAGTAACGAAAATAACTGTGAGAATAAATAATTTACGAAATATTTCACTCAATTTTCTCCTGAAAATATCTGACGGAAAAGGAAATATATGCGTGGACCAAACAAAGAAATAGATATAGAGTTAGAGATATTCCTTTATGTGAATAAAGAATCTATCGTATAAAGACTCAAGTTGAAAATCCATTTCAGATCGAGAGAACTAATGTTTTCTTATGAAGGTTCTTCGACAGCAGTCACTTTGCTTGACTATGACTCCACCGGAAATCTGACCCGAGACCCCTTACACCAAATGCGAACTCGTTACCCACTTGGCTATCCAAAGGATCAGAAAAAAATTATTTTAACTGAAAATGGAATTGAAAAGATATAAAAAGCAAAAAAAAACAAACAGAAAAAATATCAACGCCCGTTTTCTCCTTCCTTCAAAATATTCGCGTAAAACGATCTCTGCTTCGCGAAATCCAATCAAGAAGCAAATGCGACAACCATAATAGCTACGCTGCAAATTCGGAAAATCTTCGAAGACATTGGACGCTTTTAAACCCCCCTTTTTATGTCTTCCTCTTGTGTTTCAACAATAGTGTGATAAGAAGAGTGAATAATTTTTGAGGCCAAGACACGAACCGAAAACGGGTGACGTAACAAGTTGCAAGCGGCAAATAACGTGCCTTGTAATGACAATGTAGATGGTATCTAAATCGTTCTTCTGCTTCCTAGTCTCTCTGAAATATCTCGTGAGGCTTGTGGAAGTGATTTTTTCGAAACGGGATGATGTCTGAGAGCTGCTGGTCAATTGGAACGCGTTGGTCATACAAGGAGGGAGCCTGGAATANCTTGTATTTGAGACTTTCAAATGTAATCCATTATGGAATTAGTGCAATTTCATTTATTTTAATAACAGTAAAATTTATATGCGTAAAAAAGTCATATGCGTCATTTATCTAATACAAATGCTGATAAATACTTTAAAAATGTTGCAATTTTCACTCATCTGATGGAAAATTTTAAGAGCAGACAAGCTGACGGCACAAACGTTTGCAGCATTACGTTAGAGTATATCCCTCATAATAGTTTCCTCCTTTTCCTCATTTATTTTAAACTGCAAAATAGTGTTCTGTCTAATTAAAACTGAGGATATAAAAACGCGAAACTCGAGTATCTTCGCCCTTGGCGGAATTCAAACCCTCGACGGCATGAAGAGCCGAATACGGCAGCCACCTCTCTAGCAGACCAGAGTATGCTTCAAAGCAAAAGAAGGAAAGAGGCGTACACTCGCAAGGCAGAAACGTTTGCAAAAGCGGCAAATTTCCGGGGGCAAGACAGGTCGCGCGATTCCTGGGTTGCGGATAAACCACTCCACGGAAAGGAGGCTAAAGGAAGAGGTGTATGAGGATGAGATTCATGGGCCCTCCAAAGCCGTATCCCAAGAGGCAATACATTCTCAAGGTTGGAATCCCCAGCGATTGCAGCCTGCGCTCGCACCTCTAACCTAACGCTTCTTTCTCACGTCGTCCCCGACATCAAGGCAACGTATAGACCCACTAGCAGATATCGTCCGACCTCCGGAGGTGGAAAATTTTGAGAAATTACCGGCGTGAGGGTAATGTGAATTTCGGTTTTCTGCAGACAAATGATCTGGAAATGAACGATCCTCATATATCAATGCGAAATCTGAAATATTCACCTCCATTATTGCTTGAGTCTATTTTCAGCGAGCTATTTCGTGTGCGTTATCTCATTTTTTTCAAACGGTGATTCTGGGTTTATAGGTTAAATCTATTTAATCTCTTGGTTTTATTGTAGCTTTATGCAAGAAAGTATAGCTCGAATAAAAGCAGTACAAGAGCACATTCATTATTGAAAGGAAATAATTGTTATAAATTATCTAACTGAGCGAGGAATCGCTTGTTGAATTAAAATAAAGCAGGTAAAATATCTCCAAGGTCAAAGTTAAGGAATCCACGGTCTTCAGGCCACATGTGGCCGATTTCGGTACTTAATGAGATTAACTTTTCTTAACTTCTTTCAACAAACTCAGATCTTTAAAGATTTTTCCTCTGCCTAGTAATGATGAATGAAAATATGGTAAAGTTTCCACCTTAGTTAACTTAGCGATTGGATACATCTTTGCCTGAGAAAATTATAGATGTTGGACTATGTATTTACATGCAACTCAAATTCGATGCGATGGCTTCAAACCAGGACTTCGAACCTGAACAAAAAATATTACACTTCGATGCCCTGCTGCGATCGCAGCTCTTAAATGAAGGAAAGTTTCCCCTACTGTTATCGGTTCTCCGAAACAATAGAAAACAAAACAAATGATACATTTACGCAAAATAGACATTTTCAGTTTTTGTTAAATTTCCTTCCTAATAAGTAATCCTCAAAAATTCCAATCTTATGTTTAAATTTCGATCAGGCTGTTCTTATTTTATATTAACGGAGAGGAAAAACAATTTTTCGTTTTCTGTGATACAGAAAGAAAGAAATTGTACTAATTGATGGGTCTCAGGAACGAAAAATACAGGGTACAGGTTATTTTTCATATATTATAAGGGCATAAGTATATGTTGGAGGAGCATAAGCTAAAACTGAGTAGTCCAGAAGGCGTGCGCTAATGAGTATACTTCATTTGCTCGTGTCTTAACATGTGTTTATTATTTACTAGACAATACTTTTTCAATGAAAATAATGGTATATTTTGACATCTATTGTGATTTGCATATTCCACTATGTTACCTACTTGTCTCCTTTCTTCTTTCTTATTTTTCACTGCTTTTTACAATCGATTATTCCTGTATTTGTGATGTATTTGAGTATTTCCTGTAATAGAAGCATTCTTTTAAGAATATACAATATAAAAGTCTTTTGGTCCGAAAAACCATTCTTTTTCTCCTAATTTACCATATTTTTCCTCCTAAATAATTAATTCACAACCGTAGTATACTATAAGAATTTCTATTTTTTAATTTGTTAAACGGTAGAGGGGACTTCCCAAATTTACCCTAGATTGTTGTATGTATTGTATAATCTAATAAAGCAGCGATTTTTGTGATAATATACTGTATATAATATACTGTTTTACGTATAGTAACTGCAACTTCTTCTAAGTTCTTCGAATAGTATACTCCATTGAGAATATTATCTAGCTTTTATAATACTTCTTTTTACATAATATATTGATAGGCCAATAAGGCCAGGTGAAAGACACTATCGCACTAAAGTAAAAAATAAAATCCCTGGCTGGTATTCACCTTAGTCAGAAGGAAAAATCCTGTAAAACCTCCTGAGGACATTACGTCATAACTGCTTCTCTTTGACTGGAAATGTTTTTAAAAACATAATCCAAAGTTACCTCAAAATTTGAATTATGATAAATAGATATATTACTATGTATTTCTACGTGAACGTAGTAAAAATTGTTTTAAAATCCAGAAATTAAACTCCTCGCCATTTTTCTCGCCAACTGAAGAGAACGAGGAATCTACCGGACCGCTTTCCCTGATAAAATATTCGAGAAATAGAGGAAGTCAGAACTAAATTTTATCGGCAAATTCCGTGATATTCTATCAGAATTTAGAGTCGAATCGCAATATCTCTGTAGGTATACATCTGAAATTTTACGACGAGAAATGTATCAAATCTCACCAGGAATTTCTCGTTTGAAAATTTTCCCGTATCGGTTTTCGTTGGCGCTTCATACTGAATTATGAATGGGGACATAGGGTACTTATAAAGCGCTCGACAACCGCAGATTATGAAGTGGAATAAAGGAAAGGTTCCGAGGCAATATTTTGGTGATAAATGGTATTTTCAAAGATGGTGGTTTCGTAGTTCTCATGAGTCTCACGTAGGCTTAAAGTGCACTATCAATGATGCTGATCTTGATAAATGGAGAAAATTCCGGCAAGTTTTTCTCTCGCATTCGTCTCCAGCAAGTTTCTTTCTAAATAATGTTTGTCTGAAAATGGAATGTGGTGGAGTACAGGTGATATCGGGCTAAAAAACGTATGAGTCAATCCTCATCCATATGGATTGGTAGAATTTCCCAGATGGGATCACTTGTCATTTTATGTGGTCCAGAAAGTAATATTCCCTGTTTATCTCAGTCAACTTTACGTAAGTTATTGAAATTTAGGCTAATATAAGTAGTGGTGTAAATAATATTTACAAAAACGAAGGTAACAAATTTTGGTGATTTTCTCGATATCTGACGTTCAGAAAGTATTTAAATCGATGTTGTAATATAAGGGGTACCGTCTTTTGAAATGTAATTAAAATTTCAATATGCATTCGATAATTCCAAAATATGAAACAAGCATCAAGGATAAAGTGACATGCTTGCCCACCATTAAAATGTTGTACGATTCATGTTGCTAACACTGATAATAAAGAGGTATGTATACAAATTTCTACGAATATATCCGAACAGAAACTCCAATCTGTTTTGTTGTTCCACATATTTTAATGATAGCCCAGTATCGTCAATAATAATTCCATAATCCGAATTTTTCCAGCCTCACGATGAACTTATCTAAAGTTTTAAAGTCTGCTTTCTCCCAAAGCAAATTCTCAAGAATAATATTAGCTCAACTAATACAAAATACTATTCCATTGAGTTCGATGATTAAAATTTATGAATCGTTGAGATTTAATCAATGCGAAAAGTGTGTCTTTATAGACACGAGTTAGATGGAACTGAATGCAATGCTGTAAGGAAAACACCTTTGCGATATGTTAAGCATGTACAAGCCGGAAGATGTTATGAGAGTAGCGAAAAAGATCGCAATAAAAGTCTGTAGTGGAATTGTACATAATGTTTTTCTTATTTCCATTATAGATAAATTCCACAAGGTAATGCCTTAAACTGTATTATTACTACGTAGAAGTAATATACATTTTTTCTTGTCGCAAAAAATGGTGAACACGGGAATTTATTGAGAAAAGTTCTTTCTTTATAGGATATATAGGAATATAAGAAATAGCAGATAGTTAAAATGAAAATACAGATATTCCAGGAATTCTTTGAACTGATATACTCTTATGAATGCAGATAGAGGGATGGCACTCTCTTGTATTTGAGACTTTCAAATGTAATCCATTATGGCTACACAAAATAAAAAGTAAGCTATACACTACATATCCCTATTACGGCAGGAATCTAAGGTACTGATTAGCTATTGCACAGATTAACTAAAACAGCTGAACCCATTCTGGTTCTTGGGAGCCTTTTTTTTAATATAGGAGAAGAGCAAAAAGACAAATATAGTCCAAGCTGAAGAAACCATGATAAAACAAACGGAGCTGGTGATAGAGAGGGAGAGATGCACATAAAATCTCTCGTTTGGAGAGAATTATTGTTCAAGCTTGATGCGATGACCCTGAGAAAGGAGGATCTCTAAAGGTTCATCTATATCTACAAATATACCCTACAATCAACCTCTCGGCGTAAGGAAGGGGGTTCATGTAAAATAAGCCAACTTCCCTAATCGATTACCTTCGCGTATAGTCCCGTAAGGAGGAAAAATCCTCCTTGGAAAATATCTAGACTTTGTAATGCCGCATATAGAGAATAACCCACGGAATTCCTTCTTGCATTCGACCCAATATCTGAACCGAGCAAGGGGATGTCACGGAAATAAAAAGAAACAAGTTCTCCCCGTTTCACCGCGGGGAAAGGCGTAACTCCAAGTTATGGAGGATGGAGTTCTCAGGTGAGGAAAAAGGATGAAGATAGGATAGGCGTCGGAAGAAGAATGAAGGCAAGCGAGAGATGCCCTAAAGTTATGTGCTCCGGGTGGGTCCAGCACCCACGAGAGCAATCGATAACTATATCTCTTTCATAAATTATGAGGACTCGAGCTGTTATAGCGGTATCGATGAGACAGAAGCGAGACCGGGGGAGGAGAAAAATGAAATACGGGCCGCTAGAGACGAGGTAAATTATTTACTTCCGAAGACGGGAAACGGTATTAAGGTAGACCTGAACCATGAAAAGAATGCTCTATTTATTCTGCAGATTCTTGGCAGGTTTCCATATATGAAACAGTTCAATTACTGGGTGCTGATTGTTATTACGTAGGGAATGAATATACCCATTGCTGTAGTATGGGTCAATGTTTTAAAGTTCGTATGATTACCAGTATGGTAAAAACCCTACATATTTATACAGATGTGTTTACTATGTATATTCACGTATTTTATTGAAAATGTATTTCAATGTTTTTTTGCCAGTATACTATTACTTTTACCCTGCACTTATACGTTAGTACCTTTCTTCTTTGAGGGTTTTTCCTTGTTGTGGATATTTAAGTAAATTTATCAATAAATAAGTAATTTTATAACTAAGTATTCATTGAGCCTAAACTTCATATTAGTCTCTAGGAATCTAGAATACATAATATTTTCAATGATTATAAAACATCCAAAACCGATTGCGTTTCAGGAAAATTTTTAATATTTCTCCATATTCTTCTAAGTATTTATCACTGAAAACTATCTAAAAAATAGATAGACTCATCAAAAAAATTACGAACACGTTCATAAACTGCTTTTTATCCTTAGAAATAAACTTAAAATAAATTGGATCGTAAGATTTCATTTACAATGGCTTTCACTAGCATAGTAACAAGTAATAATTAATCGCGATTACTTTGTGCATCGAAAACAAATACATCATAAGGAAAAGATGTGATATTTATCATCTAAGAAAAGGATAAGAATCTGTATATCTTCAGAGATATCTTTCATAGTTATACAGCTACGCCAAATAAGACGCAAGAACGTTTTTAATTAGAATATATCTTGGTGAAACTACGAATATTGTACAAAAATATTATTTCAACATCATTCCTACACGCTTACCTACTGGATAGTTTGGAATCCTTCTCTCTTAAACTAAACTAATATGTCATCTCTAGAAGATTTCGGTAAATATCGACGTAAACTAAGCATAAAAACAGGCCCTCTCATAGCTACAAAAATAATTAAGACCTTAAACAAATGAAAGCGACATCGAGTAAAATAATGAATTCGTCAAGTAAAATTGCAAATTTCCGGAGTATTAAAGGAGCAAATTCTTTCCATGTCTTCAAAAGCATACCCTTCTGATCTTTCCCTGATTTAAAACTATTCAGGAAATTCCGGTTAGCTTTTCATTTCGAACGAATCAGCGAGAAACTTCAGCCGCAATAAAACACAGGTCACTCCTCACCCCGCAAAACTCGATCTCTGACAATTTCCCACATTTCCTCTCACTTGCCTAATTTCATCGCTTCTCAAAAAGACCCAGAATTCCTCGTTCCTGCACGAAACGTTGTACCGGGAAATCCACTAATGAGCCAAACTTTTAGACTTCGTTCGGTGAAAATTTGAATGCCGAAAGTTAAAAACGAAGCCTTTGATGGGAGGCTGGTAGAGAAGGAGTGAAACGCGATATTTCCATAAACGATTTGGGATCAAATTTTCTTCCTTTACAGCATGTGATATTTCCTAGCCTTTTTATGATAGTTCTATTTCTTTTTCAAAAATCTCCTTCTAGCCCTTCCTTCATCAGAACTTCTACAGCGACTATACCATTCCTCTATGTGTTTCAGCGCTTCTATATCGGATACTGTAATTTAAAGGGAAAATATTTCCATATTTGTGAATCCAGAACTCCAAGTGAAGGTTCGCTGAAGGATAGTTTGTAGCAGAAAATCTGCGAAGATAAAATAGCGAGTCTCACTAAAATGTCTCCTGACTCAGGATGGGAATATGGGAGGAACGGTGATTGGAGATTCACGTCCAGGAGTCTATCATGCCTAGTGTTATCATCTACTGAAATGTTCATCCCGGGAGATCAATAATTTAAATGTTGTAACTTCAGGGAGCTCATCGATTATTACTTCGGTTATTACTTAGGCACAAGAAAGAAAGGCATTCTTTCTTCAACGGACCTTGCTGGCGTTAAACATGTACTTAAAATTAAGGAAAACGTTTCTAAAGCTGTCTAGAGCATTGCACATTCTGGATATATAATATGGAAACATAGGTCAAGAAAAGAGAAGTTCAAGAGGAGAGAAGAACATAAGCGTCTGAAATGAGGTGCTACAGGTAAGTATATGTTCAAAATAAAATGGACTGTTAAGGTGACCTATGAAGAAGTACTGCAGAGAGTAGGTTAAAAAAGAAGCAACTGGGAACAATAAAGAAGAGCCAGGGTAGGATTGGACACATCCTGAACCACGCTGTTATTGAAGGAATGACAGAGGGCAAGGAATATGTGGATCGAGTTTCCGAAGATGTGTACTGTAAGACATACGAGGAGGTAAAGAGGCACATGGAAGAACGCAACTCTGCTGCATCAAACTTACCGAAAAGTTTATAAGACAAAAAACTTCGGTTATTTACGGTGTATCGTAGTTAATCTTTTAGGTGAGTCCTGGTTTTCTTTCGACTGATGAAATGCATAGCGTAATAAACTAATTTCACTTGTTTATTACTTAGCAAGCAATTTCTATTCCGATTGATGTTGTGCTATGTTATGTTCTGCTATTTCAAATAATGATCATAGAATTGAATGCCCGGAAGTTAACAAGACTAATTACAATTTAACTTTTCTCCGGGACAAGTTCGGTAAATGTGCCATTTTCCGAGAGAATACCGCGAGAGATGGAAAACATAATTGTGATTCACTGTGTGCCTATTAAGATTCGTTCTTTTAATCAGTGTTTGCCAGAGATTTCTCTCTTCATTTTCTATTCTGAGGTAACCTTCGTAAGTATCTCGGTCAGTCCATCTTACTTTCATCGTTCTGCTTTAACGCCTCTTTTACTCGTTCTTGCTCATCTCTTTTCTACTCACTTTTAATTTCATTTTTCATACCAAAAGACTTCCCTAATAGTTTACAAACCAAAATGCAGATAATTCTCGGCGGGATTGCGGAATTATGCGAATTCAGATGAGGGGTTCTTCATTTACCTAGCATTCCAAACCAACCTCATACAGATATCAAGTTTAGGCACAGTTTCCTCCATTCCCCAAAACGGTACTCGATCAGGAGTCGATTTCCAGAGTAATTCTCGCGTAACACTCCACTGCACGTCCTTTCAAACAAAGACAAAGAATCAGCTCATGCACGAGCCGCTAGAAACGAGTTCTTCAAACTGGGACGTGAGGGGAGAGTTCAACCAAGACAGACAAAGATGAAAATTTTTTAACTGATTTTTTCCCTTGGCCTCTCCAATCCCACAGCCTCCTTTTCCTCCTTCATAATAAGCCACGGCTGGACGTGAGAGTTACAATCGAATATTAATCGCCCGGGCCCCTGGTTCCTCCCAAGCTTTCTCTGGTTTCGAATGCAGAAGAGAAAAGAGTTTAAAAGCGTTAGCTGTTTTAATGGCGTTAACGAGCAAGCCGTTGATAAGGGACAGGGAAGGGAATGGATGGAGGGACGAAGGAAAGGAAGGAGATTAAGGGTAAAGAAGATTGAGAGAGAGAAGATCGTTCCAAATGCCGTCGGAAACTTTTTCTGCGGACACGAACAGCCCACACAGAATTCGATATAAGTTTTAAACACTCCCACTTCAGTCCGGCTACCTTAATGGAGACGATTCCTGGGGGAAAATGAGGGGAAAGGGTATAAAGAAGGGTGGACAGAGGGCGTCATTACACGCAGTGGAATTCTCTGGGATGGTAGAGGGGTTAGAAAGGAAAGGGATTTGATACGCGTGGATTCCGGGTCTGAATAATTTATTTTCGCCCAAATCGTTCGAATGGTTGTCTAACTACCTGAAAATCCAAACGATTCCTGTGACCGAATTTGCATGCTCGGACCGTCCCTATGCGTGGACCGAAATGGGCTCAGCGGTCCTTCTGTCCCGATTCTGAAATAAAAGCCGTCGGGGAATCCACCGGAACGCTCCCCAATGCATTTCGGGAAGATTTATTCTCGAGGAAAGTGAACCCTGGCCGCGTCCGCTCTCGATAAGGACGATTTTTAACGGATCCATCACCTTTATGTTATTCTTCCAACGAGGAGAGCAGCGAATGGAAAGTTGCCGCTGATAAGTCGAGCTTTAAAATATTGCCATCATTTACTCGTAAAATAGCGTTTCGTGTGATTGAATATTTTTCTTCGCCTGCCGTAAAAATTACGCCTCAAGACGACAGTAAATTATGCGCTACGACGGTTAGTTGAATCACCTTCACAGCGATAATAATTTCAATTTGAGAGTTGTAGTTTCATCTAACCATTCATTTCCGGATGCAGTTCTCTAATAAGTAATTTGTCTCATTAAGAGAAATAATAGATATCGACCTTTTCCTTTATTGTTTAATTAAACTTTAAAGAATAATCACGTTTTATTATAATAAAGAAACAATACCTTATTATGTCCACAGAAAAGCGGACTTTTAGTCGAATTTAAAGAACAAGGTTGAAACATATCGAATACTTAAATAATAGTAATTTCTGATCTACCATAATCATAACCAATTGACCTTAGGAAACTTTTCTCCTCGACTGAAAAACAATTTCTAATAAACCACATATTTCAAGATTTCAACTTAATGAAATATTTCATCGGTCCTCTCGAGTAGATTACCCGTTTTCTGTTATTTATAATATAACTTTCCCAGATATTTTTCTACGCGTTGTAGTCTATATTAAGTATTTCATTCGAAACATTAGTCTTTTATAGTGTGTTACTTTTCAATCCCATGTCATGCCACTTTTAGGCCCACATTAATTGTTCAAGGTTTTATCATTAGTGGAATAAATAAGAAACCACACAAATTTGCACTTAAAAGGTAAGTCTTAATATTGCGAGCAAGAAAGCTTTTAGATAATGGAAGTTAGACCCCTAATCATATGTCCACAAGGTACGAGATTGAAACAATGATTTACCCAAATTGTCACCATAAATGGATGCATTAAAAGACCTTACACTAAGCTGACATTAAAAGGCAATTATTTTTTGGCTCTTATGATATAAAACGTACTGAAATCGGATTGTATTGATTGATTGTATTTCCTCGTAAAACCATGCAGCAAACATTAAGTCAATAATACTACAAATTTTCCTTTATAAGCATCCCTTAAGGCTTACGGTTCTTCAATCTAGATCCCTAATATTTTTCGTACCATCAGATGCTGGACAAAGGCTCTTCATTGGATATAGGGTAGTTTTCATTCAAAGAAGAACTGGTCTCCGTGGTCATTAAATTCCAGCGGAACAGAGCGGGCAAAAGTTAGAAAAAGGCGGTTGGGAAGAGGAAAGGGAAATTTTTGGCAATGCTTACTACACGCAGGGATTTATAAGAGACAGATATACGAGAAAAAGGCGGAGAGGTGAGTCAAAAGGTCGACGTTAGGCATGGCACTTAAGGGTAAGGAAAGGATTCCATGAGGAAGAGGGGCTGACGAGGGTTAGAAAGTGATGAATGGAGATGTGATGAATTGGGGAGGAAGGGATAGAGATAAGACGGAGAAGCTGGAAAATGGGTGTGGATATATAACTCCGAGAAAGAGGTCGTTAATGTGGAAATGACCAAAAGGAATTAAACGAGTCAATCTCGAATAGTTATGAAAGAAAAAAAGATAAAATATTGAGATTTGTGAAGGACGAAGATGGAAACTGATGGATTAAGATTTCTCATTCTTATTGAAAATTCTATGCTTTAGAATGAGATGGAATTCCAATGATATAATGATGATTTACCTGAAAGTAATTGTAGAGCGTGAAAATTCAAAATTAAGAAACAGAGTGTTACTATGGATAACTGAAATAAGGTCTTCCAATATCAAGCTGATCAGAAAAAACAAAATTTTAATGAGTGAATAATAAATTGCGCACAAAATCTAACACACTTACTGACAAATGAGTAAGAATGGTATATTTCAAAGTGTTTTCGTCATTCGTGAATTTTTATGCACAACTGAATAGGCGAGTATCCACCAAAATATTCGTTAATCGAATCGGTATTCGTTCGCTGAATCCGAAAAACAGCGAACAAAATCTTCACTATCCAAAAGATTGATTTAATTCTGAGTTACAGGTTAGAAAGTAAGGTTAGCTGCCAGGTCACTGCAATGACTTGTTACGCAAGGAATATGATTTGAAAGAACCTTATTGATTAACGGAAGTACTTTTTAATTGAAGCGAAAGATAGTTAAATTTTAATCTTAAACACGCCACTTGTTCATGATAACTAATTAAGAAATTTTATCATTTTATATAATAATTTTTTATATAATTTTAGCATTTTAACTAATTTATATTTCATTCTTAAACGTATCACCTGATAGGCGAGCCTCACTACAAAGAAATTCGAAATAAAAAACGTGAAACTAATTAAACTGGAGTTGAATATATTAAATATGGAGGGATATAAAAGCTTCAGTAACGTTTCCCTGCCTTTATAAGGAAAGATTAGCTCTTCCTGCGTTTTCCGGTAATTATAAGTGTTTGATTAAATGCGGGCAAACGGAGTAAACCATCTCTTAAAATCCCTCCGTGTTTTAAACTTCTTCAGGAAAAAATGTAAGACCATTAATGCTAGTCA
>KZ308307.1:578440-616514 GCA_000376725.2 Ladona fulva
ACTAAGTAAAAACACCAAAGCCATTAAAAATCGACTGATTCAACCCAATACGTATTTCGACCTCCAAGAGAGCCTTATCAGGGGTGAATAAAGAATGAATCACTCAATCTTTTACTCTGTACCCAGATGAGGCTCTCTTGGAGGGCAGAATACGTATTGGGTTGAATCAGCCGATTTTTTTATGGTTTCGGTGTTTTATGGTGGTTTTTACTCTGTTGAAGAAATTATACACTACCACTAACATTTCTTCTCATTTAATTAGTGATAAATAAGAAAATATTTTAGCGCAATTTCAATAATATATTTCTGCGGAAGTCATGTTTCATTATTATTAAGAAGAAGAGTAAGAAAAACTTAAAATATTAAGAAAACTAAAATAAATATATATAGAATAACATTAAAAAATAAACTAATTGCAAAACAAAATTTAAATATTAAAATTAATTTCCTCATAGTAAAACGCGTAACGTCGCAATAGAAATGGACTGCTGGCAAAAATTAATAATTTCACTACGAAATTAAACCCCAAATCAACCAGCAATTAAAGCAGTTACACACACACACACACACACATATACATGAATATATTGCATTCTGCTACCTCTCGATAGGCTTTTTCGCCCTAAATTTCACGCGTAACCCCCATCCCTTTCCTTCTTGATAACTAATTCATGCAATTACGGGCGTGTCAATTAATATCGTCCATGCCTAAATTAGTTAAACGAATAAGTTGGAGTTAAGAACCATTGATCGCAACCCACAACTTTCATGGTGCGTATTAGCCCAAAAGTTTTGAAAAATGGCATAGTGAGCATCTCAATCTGAGATGTGGCGCAGCTGAACTTTTAAATACATCGGGAAGCGGTCCATCCTTGCATGATGAATGGCCGCCATTCGGTAAGAGGAAACGCCGCCGATTTTTCTTCCTCCTCTTTCCATCCTCCATTTCTCGTCTTTCTAACCTCGTTTCCTCTCCCACCTTATTCCTGCTCCATTTACATCCCTCTCCCGTTTCATAATCTCCTATTTCTCTTGCCCATTTCTCCATTTTCCTTCCCTCACTTCTTATCTCGCGATATTACACGGTCGTTTCCGTGAGGCCATGCTCTCCTATAAGAGGCCCACTTTGGTAGCGGTCATCTCTTGTAACGACCCCCATTTCGCACTGGACGTGTCTCTCACGGCGCCCTCCACATTCCGTACCTCCTAAGGGATGAGGAGGCGTGGCATCTCAATCTATTTTTTGCAAGCGGAAAGGCAGGTGGTGGAAAAGAGAGAACAAGGTATACACGATAGGAAACATTTCTCCCGATTTTTTTCCAGTCGAAAGTAGAATAAAAAGAATTTCCCGTACCAATCTTGAAGCGCCACAAATTGACGGAAAAAGGACCGGCTTGTAAAGAGTAATGAAGGCTTGTTCGTGAATCTTCGATGGTGAACGTTATAGTTTGATTGCCTGTCAAACGATTTCCTTACTCGCTTTTATTTGTATGTCTTGAGATTTTTCTTCCCATTATTTGAGATTGATTTCGTTCTGACGGGCTTCAATTTTCACTTTTATCATCATGTTTGCATAATTATGTTAGCAACCCATTCAAAAAAAGATGTTAAATCTCTATCATTGCTTAAACTGAACTGTTATTCCTTATGATTGGAATACTTGGAAGCGTAAATTAAACAGCTCCTATACATTTCGGATGATTTTTTATGTATAAATTAATTTTTCTTTTGAACATGACTCTATCCTGATACGATAATTCACCTGAACTAGGAGTCTACAACCTGCTGCCCTCACACCCAATTAGCGCAGCACTTGCCGAAATTCTTGTAAAAACATACAGTTCCGGAAAAATAGAATAGAATAAAGTACAGTTGAACCAATCATTAACAAAAGAATAACAAGATACGTTTTAGGAATATTATTATAATAAGCTATGTGGGCTTCCTGGGTAGCCAATTGGGCAGCTCGGTCACGGCTGGTAAGAGCGTTCCTAGGTTGATTTCAGGTAGGGGATATGACCGGCCAAGCATCGTGAGAAATTTGGGAAGCTATCTAAATAAATAGGATGCATATCCACTGTGTAGAAAAACAAACTAGGCAGCATTGGAGTCGAGTTGTGTTAAAACACTGTTAATGCCGCTAGACTAGTTCATAGCCCACGATTTTTCGTATAATGAATTTAACTATAATACGTACAATATAAGAGTAAGGATATAAATTTCTGGACATCAAAATATAAGTATGAAACGTATTTTCCATTGCCCGTGATGTATTTCCAGTTGGCGAATCATAAATGGCTCTCTGACAATACAAACTTTATCTTTCGCTGTCAACGTTATAACTATGATAAAATTCCCATTAAGACTAGCAATCACGATAGAAGGTGATCATTTCTAGTTGCAAACGTCTTCTAAGTTTCAAAAACTTGAAAAAATTAAGACGTGCTTATGATTTGGTGAAAGGAATGAGTTGTGATTAGGGTTACTGATTGGCGCGACAAACATGAGCTCCTTCATACTTGCAGATCGTCAGAAAAGACACTTCCTGTATATTCCTGCATTCAAATGATGAATTTTCCTACTACACAATCATCTAACGCCCACGTTTCATTGCTTATTTAAACAGAAAGGGGAAAGGACTCTCTACTTCCGTGCGTGGGATGACCCATGATGACGTGAAACAAAAAGGCGTGAAGATCGAGCCACGCCCCAGTGAGAATTGGAGAGCCATCTATACGACTGCCGATGAAAGCTTCGCGCAGCCTTAAAAGTCCATTTTGTTGAAATGAGGGATGAAAAATGGAAGAATAAGTCAAAAAGTTGGGCACGTGTCTCGAGAGAGGGTTACTAATTCTATTCCGAGTTGAAGTCGACCACTGAATTACTTTCCATCAATCTCCTACTACTACATTCTCGCACGCTCTCTTTCCGAATGAAACTTGAACCTGTCAGGTTGTTCAAAATTTCATTTTTTCCCTTTAGAAGACAGGACTGATGAGTCGATAGAAAAACCCCGCTTTTGTAGATACAGGATTAGAGCATCTACCGATAACCAAAAGTAATAAGAAATATTCTTTACCGAAAACTGTAAATTTCTTGGTAACAAGGGTATAAAAAAAATTTTTAAAGATTAAGAAGGAGCAAAAAATATTATTTACACACATGAACCCACGCTCAGAAGTAAAACTACTATTATGGATTTTAAACTTTAACAACCAGACTATCAGAACTAACTTTAAGACTTCTTTAAACCTCTTGGGTCAAGATCTACCATTCTGGTACCTTCAAAATATAAAATTTGAGTATTTTCACATATTTTAGCGGTATTTTCGAAATTGGTAATAGAAATAGTTATTGTTCTTTGACCCCACAAGTGGCTTTAGGAGTCACAGTTTACTAATTTTTAGTTAATCAATTGTTTAGAATAGAATTATTTTTTGGGAACTAGTCAGCAAGATTTCAAAAAATCTCTTTAACCGTAAAGTGAGTGACATAAGGAGGTTTTATTAAGAAATGGCTAGGATAATCACATGCTAATGGTTAAATAGCTTCAAAAAAGATTAAAGAATGACTTTTCGGAAATTATGATTCTATAGAATGATATGTTTCTCTTAATATTCACTTTGTTGTTACTGGTTATACTTAACCAATAACACTTTATTAAGATAAAGAACAATTGTGAGATCATAGAATGGAACTGTGATTTTTCATTGCTGTTGAAAAATATAACCACCATTGTGCCTTATCGGTACTTAGCACAGAAACTACAAATAGCTATTCGTAATAACAGAATTTTAACATTGAATGCTGTTAAATGTGTCGATAAAAATGAAGTTAACTAATTAATGCAATGAATGGTTATTGTTAATTAAGTAAACCTTAAGATATCATTCGGAATATCATGTATTTAATATTGAATGAGATAGAAATGAATTGGATTTGGAGGGGATATTAAATTAATAATCATTTCTTGAATGGAACGAGTAACATTAGAGCGGAACATGGACAAGTTGTTTGCTGAACAGTGCAAATAAGACGCCGTGCAAACGAAAAGAGACTTCCACAATGAGCCTGTTTACATATTATTAGATAGCAACTCCAAAGAAGGGACGGAAGGAACTCATTTCCTAATGGTTAACGAAAGAAAACACAAGTAAATTGAAACTGGTGAAAATTAAAAACAGCCTACGCGGATACTTGTTTACTCTTTCCAAGTCAACGAGTTGGACGCATTATTTCCTTCCTTATCTCAGGCGTGTAATCCGCAATCACGATGTCACTGCTCTACTTTTCTACCAAAATACTATTTTACCTATGCGCGCGAATGCTACTCTGCCGCTCGCGTTTAAGAACGTAAAAACAAATTAACATTGCCGTCAAAATGTGCCTTCATCCATCGTTTTCCACACGAGAACATTTCGAAATATCCTACCAATAGCTCACGCAAGTCAAGCCATCCAATGGTCCTGCCTGACGCAAACAGCTATAAAAATGTCTTTGCCATCACAAACAGCTCTTTAAAAAAAGTAGCGACCGAAAAACTTCTCCGATAAACTTCCTTCCTTCGAATAGAAAACAAAATATCCAGAAACTTGCCAGTTTCTTCCTCGCATGCACCTCTATTTCTTATAAACTATTTTCTATAAAATACTTTTCACATCCTTTCCTATTTCACGCTTTCCTTCGAACTCAAAAAAATCTTCTCTACCTCTTAGCTTTTGATATGTTTCTCATTTTTCACCTATTTCATTACTTTGTTAAAATTGTCCAATAGGAAATAAACCTTAACGGACATACCTCCAAATTTCTGTTGTAACTAAGTAAAATTAATCTCAATCTCAATGTAATGGAAATTAAGAATTAAATTTAAAATAACTCTAAACTTCCTCTGCTATTTTTTTTAATGTCGACTGGCTACGGGTCAAAAAAGTCATCTTCAGGTACAACATACTGTAAATTCAGATCTGATGAATGGCGTTTCTTTTGAAAAGCCATCTATTCTTCTCAACTTTATCTAAAATCTCAAATAATTTACAAAGGTAAACCCTCCAATATACAGTTATTGAGGATGACTCATTGAAGTCAAGAAAGATGTGCAATATATTTTGCAGATATCACTAGTATTTGTTTTATTAATTCCGTCTATTTTTATGTCCTTAATTACGATCATACTTTGATACTTTAAGAGGTAAATTCTTCAAACATAAAACTCACCGGGTACCAAGACTTGCCTTAACTTAATTAACCTATAATATAACAGGGAACTTATTTTCCATTACAGTAATTACCGAGGATTTAGCTTGAAAGAATTGAAAGAAATTGTACACAACAGAGACTTTGTAAAAAGTTCATTTAAGAAAAGTCACATCAAACCCAGAATCAATTAGGTATAAAAAAGATCAATATTCCTCAATAAAGTCCGAATCTATTTCATGGTCTCACTGACAGATCATTCGTTATCTCGTAACGCATTTTCACACTAAATCGAGTCTTATAAAACTAGGTATTCGATTGCATAAATATTTAGGATTTTAAATATCTTAATTTGGGGGAGATTGTGGCTACTCTTCTCCATCACCATAAGAATTTAAAAGATTGATTGGATAGCGCTTCTAAGTTGAAAAGGGAAAACAGACGAAAGGATAGAAAAACTGTGAGTATACAATCTCTAGGATCCGACGACGATTAGTCTGCAACTCACGTGCTCGATTCTTCCACTCAATTTCGGAAAAGGAAGCCAGGGTTCGTGGCGGGCAATGTCTGAACGTAAATTGGGATTGGAAAAGGAAGAAATAAGGGCATAGATTGGAGGAGAAAGCGCAAAAAGGGTATTGGCTGAGGAATTGAGATGAACAAATGTGAAAGAAAAAGGCAAAAGCCAGACGGGTCAGGGATCGAAAGGTGACGAAACACAAAAAACAGTCAAAAACAACTTTATTGAAGGATGAAAAATGTAATCCATAGTTTTGGGGAGGTATTCTAACAGTGTTACTTTGAAATCGAATTCGGTGCTGTTGGAATACATGCTAAGTGCCTTTACACGAAAAATAAAACAAAAAAGGAAATATCCCAGGAAAACATCCCACGAAAAAAGACATACCGAAGAACAAAAGAAGCTATTGTTAAGAGTAATTTGATTTGTTCAACTTTTTTATGGCTCAGACTCGAGTCATGGCCTCCTTTCTCCGTTGATTACGATGGCTGTCAATGCAATAGCGCTTATGACAGTACAGCGCAATAAAAGATCATAAATTATAAAGCTTAACTTTGATGCTAATAAGTATTTATAATAGAATAATATACAAGTAAAAATACGCATTTAGCAGCCTCTTCCTGATACTTTATTCTCTCTGTTTTATGTACTTTTAGCAACAAACCTCTATTTTACAATTTCTAATTCATTATAACATTCCTGAAGTAATTCTCACAGAGAACCTTTCTTCTCGAAAGAGCCGCATTTGAAGCCATTAGGCCGTACATGATGTCTGTATAGCCTACATTTGAATAAACAAATTCATAAATTGTACGTAGAATAATGGATTTAAACACTATACTAGCTAAAAGTCTTAAGAGGTATTCATCCAATACCATTCGACGTCATGAGACAAAAACAAGTTTACTTAAAGAGGCAAAGAAAAAGACGCATCGAACGCCGGAAAAGGCCTAAAGATGGCTTAAATTCCCACTTCCGCCACATGAAGAGGAAAGGGTCTGGGATGAATCAAGCAAGTTTTATTCCAAAAGTATACAGCAAAAATATTAATGAAAGGAAAGAGAAATAGTCTGTTCTGCAGGTGATTTGCGGTTTGAGATAAACGGAGGGTTTATCAGTAGGAAATGGAATTGCGCCGGAGACTAGGAAATATGTAGGGAAAGGAAACGGCGTTCTTGACAGAAATTGAATCGGGAATAGGTGTGGAATAGCGAATGCGAATTGTGGCCAGCACGAGAAGATTGGAGGTGTGGCGTTTCGAACGGAAATTCCGCCTTGCGCGAGTAAGTCGGTTGGGAAATATAATGGCAACTGGGATTGAAAAGATTGCGTGAGCAGCGTCGTAGGGAACACTGCTTTAGTAGATTGAGGAAGAATTACGTAAGGTAACAAGTATCCCAGGAGGGAATTTTCTATTGCTGATAGCTCTCGGATACTACTCGCTAATCAAATCAACAGATGACATGTCAAAAATTGCGCTGCTAAGGAATACCACGAAGCTACCTTCCCTTGAAATGATAAGAGAAATGTAAGACTTGAAATCACACCAATTTACAGAAGAACATTTTCATGTGACTTGTAGTTTGAAATTATTTTAGTTTCAAAATTAATCGCAAAGATAAAAATTTCTCCGTACCTCACTATTAAATATCCGCGTTAATGTACAGAAACTTGTAAGAGAATGCTATTTAGATGCAAGTTATATTCTTAGCTCTCAATAAACTCAAAATGTTAGAACGAGTCATAAAATTAAATAAAGCATTCCGCAATAACTTATTCACAATTTATTGAAGTCATGTCACAACCTCTCACCAATTTCGTAAAAACAATGAACGCGATTGGTTTTGATATTATGGCCACGTCGTCAGACAAACGCAGTAGTTGAAAGTATTCGGAGAATTCTACTTAGAGTATCTTTTGTTTAAAAAAGCATTTTTAAGGATATAAGGTACTGCATCCAAACCCCTCCAACTTTCCTGGGTATGGGATATGGCTTTGTAGCCGGTCAATGAGCTATTTGAGGAATTAGTTTTTCCAAAATAGCCTTAGTGAATAAAGAATTTGAATGTGATGGTACATCTCTAGTCGATGAAGAAAGAAAAAACTTTTGTATCGAAAATACACAAATCTACAATCTACGAAAGAGACTGTAGACAAATGAAAAGGCAAATTTTGCGATTCTCTCTGTATTTTATAATGGCGAATAGATTCGCCTGCGATCTAACACTGATCTTGTCAGGTGGTGTGTTATTTACTGCCCGAGTACGAACTCCGGTCCATCCCATACTTTTATTCGGCCCGTGTAGTTACTAATAGCGTAAATTATTTGTTACCATCCCAACAATATGGGAGTTCATAAACGGCACTATCGCCCATTAAGATTTACCACCATTCCCGAAAGGGAATGGTGGTAAACCATTCGATTCCGCGCAATAACTAATTGGGAAACCCCGGTTTAAGTCCCGTCTACAACGGACTTTCTTCTTTTCGATATCATTGTGTAACATCAATCATGTGTTCCATGCGGTTCCCTTGCTTACTTAGCCTAATTGTGTTAGCTTGCTAGTGAAACTTAGCTCGCTGGCCAAAGCTATACTTAGTAAACCTTTTTTTTCACATAGGCTTAAAGAACATATATTTAAAAAGTACTGAGATAAGAATCATCATAACAGTGCACAACATAAAACTGAATTATTAACACAACCTAAGAAAACGTTGTACACTTGAATGAAAATTAGATACAAATGTTACCCAAATTAAATCAGAAAGTGTCACCGAAGCTTCATTCGTAAGAGAAAGTGCCTAATACATGTCAACTCGTTTTATTTAAGTGCTAAGATTCAGAATTTTCAACGACAGGAACGCTGGAATTTCACAGATATCGAAAAACATTCTGTTTTCCAGGTGTCGGAACCAGAGAAAACAAAGTTCCAATGCCTGAAGTTTCGATAAATCCAAATTTTATCGCCTTCCCAGGAGATTCGAGTTATCGAACTCTGAAAACGTAACTTTATTTCATCCTATCCCTGCACCCACTTCCCACGATCATGAAAACTGACGTGAAAACGGATCGAACCTTCATTAATATGCATTTCCCTCCTCGATGAATAAAAAATATTTCCTTCCCGCCTTCCAATTTTCCATTCCGAATATTAACTGAAAAAAGATGGAAAGGGAAGAAGTTTCCATTCTTTTCAAGGTTCTTTCCTTTTTCTGGCCTATCCTTTGCCCCATCGGTAGTCGCACAATAGAAGGGGATGGAAAGAGACGGGGGGGAGATACGGAGAGGGGGTTGGATAGAGTTGATGGAAGGAATAAAAAATAGTGCCACGGAAAGGATACTGAATGTCAATTGGCAGGAAAGCCTAAGGCTAGCAGAATCAATTTACAACGAACAAAAAAGGGACTTTCTCAAAACAGACTATAGGGTTGACGTCATGCGGACGGTGGATTTTTTACCCTCGCTTCTTTTTAGGATGCCATTTGGAGACAGGCATTATGGAGACCATTGAAACAGTCCGTCCATACAGTAGAGAGATTTCCTAGAAAAATGTCGTTCTGTAAAAGCGACCACTTGAATAATTCAGAACTAAGGATAGCACAGCTACCACTTCATTGTCAGAAGATGTATTACATCTCCGTATCATAAGAAATGCTTCTTTGAATGGTGGATTGGTACTTCTTGTAGCCTGTGATAAAAGAGCGTTTATTTCCCGAAGAAACTATTATCTGGAAAACATATCTTCCACCAATGCCTAATTTGGAGAATATACCTTATTTGAGAGTGAATAATGGATTTCTTAGGGAACAAGGAATTGGCTATAGCCACACATCACTTAATGCAATCGAATTTTCTTGAAAATCCACATAAAAATTTTTCAACTACTTGTGGGAATGGAAATAATGTATGGATATAAAACATTTTTAGAAATTTAGTAACACTTTTTTCCATAAAAAATCCTCATTTCACTTTTAAAACCGTCCTTATGTCAAAGTAATTATTCGGTTTTCAAAAGATCTAACAGAAATAGATTTTTAGAGACACAAGTGCATGTCTAATATTATTGCTTATTTAATTATTGTTAGATAGTAATATTTTGGGAATATTTCCATTTGAAGGAAAATATTAGGAAATACTAGCGAAGACCAGTTGAATAAGGAAATTAAAGAGCCTGTAGCTAGAGCAACATAATATTATGCGCACAAACTCATGCGTAACCTGAAAATCGCGCTCTATTCCCTGAAATATTAATGCGGAATATCAACAGCAATCTACAATGATTACCTCAACCTAGTTTCGACGAAATAGCTCAGTCTCTTTTCATCAACTAAATCCTGACCACAGAGGGAGGACTCAAATGGAAAAGTTTTTCAGTCCGGAGAGAACAGGTGCCTCAAAAACGCGGGCAAAAATACATGCATGAGAGAGAAAAACAAATATCCATTTTATATGTGCATCTGCATGTTTGCTGACGTGCAGGAAGATAAAAATACCCTCTCCGTCCCAAAAATATATGATGTACTGTCAAACATCCTTCCATTACACTAGATTGAATTTTCTAACAACAAAAAGAGCTTCGTATGAGCAATGAAAACGTTAGATTGGTGAACAGTCAAATGTAAAATTTAAGTTATTCAGTCAAGTAATTAATAATCACTCTAAGCGAAATATAAATGGTTTCGTCCTATAATATATAGAATAATTCTGAATCGTTTGTAAATAAACAATACATCGAATTCCTATTTTTTATATCCTAGAATGTATCAAGTAATTTGTAGGGCGCAACGCAACAAAGATCAAGCAAACCCAAAAATTTTTAATTTGACAAAACCGAGGTTATTAAACCGGAGAAGAAATATGCGAGGTAAAACCTGGAAGAAGCTGGAGTATGTGATGGGAGAGTAAATACGGCAGGAATGCGTGAAATGCTTTACATGTATATCTTATGGAGATCTTTCTAAACGATCTTGGTTCAAACCCAGCAAAGTTATC
Organism: Ladona fulva; assembly: GCA_000376725.2. Taxonomy (NCBI): domain Eukaryota; kingdom Metazoa; phylum Arthropoda; class Insecta; order Odonata; family Libellulidae; genus Ladona; species Ladona fulva. The sequence continues at coordinate 589,147 of KZ308307.1, forward strand.
GTCTGAGATCCGGAAGGGAGTACTGTCACCTTTTCATTCGATAACTTTGCTGGGTTTGAAACAAGATCGTTAAGGTAGATTTCTATAAGAAATACACGTCAAGTTTGAATTTATCGGTTACAGACTTTATTTCTTTTGCAAAATTAAATTTGAAGGAATAGTTGGATAGAATCGAGATGAGTACCAAAAGAAGTGAAATTAAATACAGATTCTTATTATAGTCGTGTTATATTGCTTTTGTTCCGAAATTCCGAGAATTAGGATAACATATACGAATATTTTGCGAAATTTTGAGGTTGTAACAACCCGACCCTCTGACGACCAATGCGATTGTCGATTCAGAGTTCATGGATTTTTCCATAAGAATACATGAGCATTTAGGCCCATTTAGAAGCAATTGACGATATGAAGATGAGGAAATTTTTCAGAGATTTTAACTATTACAGTCACGAACCATTTACAGTGATGGATTTCAGGGGCAACAAACATACGTAGCACCGTAATGAATTAATGAAGATGGATAAGTAAATTATTGTCTATCAGTTCGGACTCGTGACATATTTTACGATTAAATTTCCCAGAACCAGAATTTTAAACTTCAAACTTGCACATTAACTTAAATTACTTAAAGATTCACATTCTTTCTGTTGATTATAGATTTCGGCTTCGAAATTTGATTAGAAAATTTTTGTTTTAATTAACCTATCCGATTAGACTAAACTAAGAAGCGAGATGTTATTTTTTCATATGCACAAATAGGTGTCGAAAGGAACGCTGGAATTTCACAGATATCGAAAAACATTCTGTTTTCCAGGTGTCGGAACCAGAGAAAACAAAGTTCCAATGCCTGAAGTTTCGATAANTCCATCATCTTACATTCTGTAAGTCATATTAATTTTAACAGAAATATTTCAAAAACAAAGAAAGACATATGGACATATTTAAATATTCGCACTTTAGATATGGGTTAAGAGAGCAATTTAGTTGAGGCAATTTATGTGATATCTTTATCATGGAGCAAATGAAAATTAATACCAAACACTCTTCCAGCAGTTATTGCAGTACGGAAAAACTTCTTTTGCTAATGGAGTAAGATATTTTCAACTTTTTTTATTTTTATTAAGCTTAAATTTGGCGGTTCATTGAAAACTAAGCTTTTTAAACAAGCTTAAAGAAATAAATAATTGATAAGGGGCACGAAAACAAACTTGAAGCAATCTGTTTTTAAAGTACGACAAGCTTTCACGTGCGCAGAGATGCGAAATGTCCACAATATCTTACATGTAGATACTTCAACATTCTCGCGAAATACGTACTACTACTAAGCTCCGTCTCCAAAAAATGAAGCTCAACGGCAAATTTTAATAGGTGATATATTGTGATGAATGGGTTATTTCTCGAGCTGAAGAAAAATGACGGAAACTTCTTGAGCCGATCATATTTTCCTCTCTTCTTCAGTAGTCCATAACTGTCGAGGACACAACGAATGGCCCAATTTCCAAAACTCCGCATAAAAATAAATGGCTCGGTGTATCGAGCAGTAAAAACGTAAGGGATGGTTTAAGAGGAGATGTTCGGGCGGCTAAAGAATCTGGATCGCGGTTGAGTCAGAAACGTTGGGAGAAAGAGGAATGAAAAATTTTCGTCGCCAGAGTAATGACCATAGGGATTGACGTTTTAATCGAATTAGGTGATAAATTGAGGGTTGGGGATAAAAAATATGGAATCTAGATAGAAAAAAGCGCGACGGAAACAGGAAAAGGGGATTAAAATTAAAGCGGAAGGAGAAGCCGTTAAATGAAAAAAATATACGAATGGTCGATCCTGATAATTTTCATAATTATCGCCGAAGCTTGTTCACCTTTTTTATCCCGGCGACCTTTTTTTGCTTGCGGTCCGGAATATAATTTCCAAATATCCTTCCGGGTAAAGGTTAGCGTATAGAGATTGAAGAGGCGGGCATCGAGAATTAAAAAAGTAGCATGAAGCGCGAATGAATTAGGCGGTAATTCAATTACCGAGATGTGGTATCAAGAGGAAGGGAAGGGACGGAAGGTAATGCCTAATGAGTGGAAGAGATAAGGGGAAAATGACAAAAAAACGGATAGAGAGAGAGCAGGAAAAGAAGCAAGGAGCGGAAAGAAAATGTGTGTAAGAAAAATGGAAAGCTATACAATCGAAGTTAATCTAATATTTTGAAAATTTGAGAGATTTTTATAAAAGGGACACAAATTGTGGAGGGTCATTTAATTAAAATAAATTAAAACTCAATTACTAAAGAATGCAGAAACGAAGATAAATAATTTAAAATACATAAAATATTAAAATCTTATTAAAACAACTTAAAATAGACAAAATTGCATCATAATTCATTTTAATCACTTTATCACAATTGTAATATTTTATTTAAAAACTGCTTTTTTGCAATGTCCATTTTCATCAATAAAAACGTCAATAAAATATAATAGTACAACTCAACTACAACTCGGAAGTTTTGATGATAAAAGTTAAAGCTCTGTACAGTCCCATTTCTATCGTGCAATTTATTTTACGAGTTGCTGAAGCAACTCCATCAGAATGAATTTTACAATAATAATAATCATTTTAATAAAATTTACCTCTGCAGCTATGACAATCAGAACACCTTTATTAAAATATGTTACACTTGGGATATCTGGGAAAAGAGAATACGGCGATATAATGAGAGTTTGATAAATAGGAACAACTGAGTCTATGGAAGCATTCTATCATTCCTATATTTCTTTCCTGTAACTGCATAACATGCGCAAGAAAAATGTACGATGACAAGAAAATAAAAAGCAGTTTAGGGAAAACGAAAATAACATTTTTAATTGCTTAGGTCGGTCGCAGTAGTAAAGCTCTTGCAGCGAATGTTTTTGGAGTTACTTCAAGATTAATATCTGTTTCTATGAAACGGGCAAACCGCTGACCAAACGCGCAAATATCTGCTTCACGAAACATATTTATGACTTAATTTTGAGAAAAGAGAAACACTGTGAGTTATAAACATACTAAGTAAGAAAACGAATGAGATTTCTGTTTCTATTATACCTCCTCGGAGAAAAATATTAACACAAAAAAATTACAATAGCTTAATTTTGGGTTTTTTTTTTAAAGCCGTAGCTTCTTCACGAAACGAATGAGCGCAATTTTTAGCTAATATGCAAAGAAATTCCGGCGAAAAGATTCAAAAAGAGTTTTGATATACAAAAATATCCCTAATATCCAAAATATCTAATAACATCACATCTATGTTTAAATGCCTACTTGTTTACATTTTACCGTGACATCCAAACCTTACATTTAAAAATGGAAATCAATCGATAGAAAAAACGTTGCAGAATTCGCTAGATATGTTTAATGTATTCGTGCATAATGGTGTTTCATGAAGTGCAACATCGACTAAAACTTGATGCGGTAATTTAATCCACAAGGTTTTAAATTTTGTAGCTGAGTCATGAGGAGTTGGAGAAAGAATAATGAAGTAAAAAGAACGAATTAAAAGTTTCAGAGAAGAAAAATATGGAGACGATCACTGATATAAATTTAAAGGATCAGAATTACACATGAAGAAACGAAAAAAGAAAGAAAAATTAAAGACTAGAGAGTATAGGAGCTAAGATATTATCCAACAGCTATGCCTGTGCTATATCAACTTCTCTTGCCTAAAAACTCCATGGAAACGTGAGACAGTAGTTTTTCTCGCTAGGGCTTACAAGCAAGGAATTTTAGGAGGACAGCAAGGCGAAAACAACAGATTTGCGGCAGAACTCAAGGAGAGAATATTCATGAATATATATGGGTTAAGAGAGCAATTTAGTTGAGGCAATTTATGTAACCACCTTAGCTTTAATTACAACGAATAGCAACCTGAAGTTACCGGGTGAGCCACCCTACATCAGGGCAAAGCTGAGCAACATTTGCTGAGGTAAATAAAAAGAGACATGGTACAATGAGTGTAGTCACACATAAATTAAGAAAATAAAGAATTAGAGAGTTGTTCCATCTCTTATTAGAACCTAATCATCATCTGAGAAAAGAAAGACTACTACGAAACTAGCGATAATGGAAACATTATAATCAAGAAAAAGGATTTTTTACAAAATAAACCGCAAAAGAAGTATGGAACAGGAAGGGAATATTTCAGACCAGAGAAAAACTTCCCGCGGCGAAAATTAACATCTGAGAGGAAAGAAAATTAAACATCAATGTTTTGAATTAAATGACGAAAGAGATTATTAATGTCTACTCCTTTCCATTCAATTCTGAAAGAATTGTTTTATTCTATACATTTCATTAATTAGAAACGACTCACCAATATAATTCTGGCACATTGCCAAGCGAAGATTATTTTGGTGTCGAGGAACACTTAGAAAGTCATAATTTTGCGTACTTTATAGCCCCCTTTATAAGGTTTCTAAAGCTGTAAAGATAGGTAGAACTATAATTAATGAGTAATTTAAAGACATTAATGGCGGATATAGAAAATATGGAAAAGAAATGTTTTGAATTTTCTAAAGAAATCTTCTTCACCGCACTAGTAATTTTATTAAATTATTTACGCCAACTTCCAGAGGAAACTTACGGCTGGAACGCTTATTTTTCTCAATAACAACCGAATTTATAATTTAAAATATTCTTAATACATAGAATAGGATTATATAACTATTATATGTTATGAATCTCACATAATAAATGTATAGGAAGAAACGGGAAATTACGGAGACTCATATTTTCCCGATAATAATAAAGGAACTCGTGATATTGAAGAAAAATACAGGTTAATCCGTAAAAATTATTTTTTAAATTAGCAAGTAGGAACGAAATCAACGAGGAACAACCCACACGCCACCAAAAATCGTATCTTACTCGAAAGTTTAATACAGTTTAAAATAAGGATTCATCTGTCATTTTCACCTTTTGCTGATTTGATGAGTTCTTTCGGAAAATTGCCATCTTCAATCTCTAACTTAAAACACAAATACTACTGCCTTATCCCCTTTTCCGAAAACATTCACTAAGTAAGCAAAAATTTATACTTAATTCAGTTCAATAAAGTATTTTATATTTTTAAAAGAAGAATAAACTTCATCTCGCGAAGAAATAACGCTGATATGGAACGGAAATGTTTTCAAATAGTGGAAGACTCGACCGATTCTAAAAATCTAGAAAACAGTCGAGGCGGACATTCAATTTCAAGAACAAATGGGTCAAGAGTATCTGCATTTGACGGCAATAGGAGTCTTTCAGCTATGGGAATATTTTCCCAGATAGTATTTGATTCACCTACTTTATTATTTACAGATCAATAGACTGAGTTTCATTCCATTAATACAATGGTTGATATAACCTACAATATTCGAAACTCTGCAATTTGCTTTTAACCAGCCATTAACAGCGCTATAGAAATCTAAATTCCACGCAAGCTTCATATTCGATTCGAATCCCCAACATTTTCTTTCTGAAGTGTAGGATATCCCACCAAGGACGTGGATACTTCAGTGCCTTCTAAGTCCTATCGGGATATAGCAGAAGGATTTTGGATAGTCTGCCTCCAGGCGGAAAACGCGTAAAACACACGCCTCAGTTCTTTCGAAAAGCTGAAATGCAGCGTAAAATAAAAGTGGATGTGAAGGTTATAAAAGGATTTTGCTCAGCCTCTCAAAAGATTTATTTCGCAGATATTCCCGATAAAAAATGCCCGCTATTGCCGCGTGAAATATCATCCGCATAAAGGAAAGATTTAGGGGTAATAATTTTCAAATAGTCCATTGGCGTTACAGGAAGCGACGCTGTAAAAATAGAATGAGTGGAATACATTTAAGTACCTATTCACCTGGTTAATGGTAGTTTATAAACAGTTCTCTAAGAGGCAATAATAACAGATATTTTTCGAGCCAGGGCAGGTTCTTTTTTATTTCATGCATGACTTCGGTCACCGCAGACTTTCTCAAACAAATATTTATTTCCCTCTCAACCGGACACGGACGCTTGACTTCTCAGCAGTAAACCATATGTTTAAAATGAAGGTAAATGTAAATGAAGTATTTATTTTACACTTCATAGAAGTCAACTTTATTTCTGAAAGGAATAAAAGTGTAAATGTCCCCGAGATGATCACATTTATGAATATCCTGAGTAATGTGAAGAAAAAAGAATTTCGTGAGTATAATTGAGAAAGAGATGAATTGAAAGTCTTCCATAATTACGTCAGCCATACCTGTTTCTCTGCTTCTTACTAAAGCACAGTTTAATGGAGAACTTTGGTTTGGACACATTTATCTTCGATACAAAGGCAAAGAAATAATTTATTACAATATAAATTTTAACATCAATATGCTATGGATACCCCCTCTGTCCAATAATGTTCCCGATTCTAACATATCCAAAAATTAAATCCTTGCCTTCACCAAACGTGATAGACTGATATATCAATACCAAATGAATTTTAAGTGTAATTTTAGTAGAATTGACTCAGGTGGCGAAAACAGTGCCTGAAGCTTTTACGTCTAAAAGATCAGTAACCTTCTGTAACAACACACCAACTCATGCATAAATACATCAATTTATAACACCTAAACATCTGTTGAGAAAATAAAACACAATTTAACAAAACAACTTAATCCTCGCGTTTACAATACAAATTTCAAAGGAAGGATTTCTTGAATTTTATCATGGTATATTGGCAGAATCACTTTATCACGCAATTAAGCTCAACCCAGATTTAAATGTTTTGTAAGGAAAAGTAAAATGGATAGTACCTCAAAATGATTTTTCTCACATAAATTGTTAACAGAGTTGAATAGAAGTTAATCTAATGTTAAAGTATGTAGTTGGCTACAATTTAACTTTAAAATTTCATTGTACTGTATTATTTCCATCATCTTACATTCTGTAAGTCATATTAATTTTAACAGAAATATTTCAAAAACAAAGAAAGACATATGGACATATTTAAATATTCGCACTTTTGATAGAAAATAAACATGAAATTATCAATATAATAGTTCCAAAACCGCTGGAAATCCAGTTAGGAAGCCTTCCATTCCGAAATATTTTGACATTTCGCAAACGACTTGAATTCCGCGGATATTGCAGGCAATTAATAATGTCAAGTTCTTCTTTGCTTTGATTTCTATGTTCAACTGGGATAATATTTGAGAAAATTTCTCACCTCGTTGTCTTTGTCGGCGTCCTTGATGTGCTGCGCAATGAATCTGACTCCTTGAAGCGCCGATAAAAGATCAGGAGACATAGTGCGAGGAAATGTATTGCTTTCCGTTCCCGGTGTACCACCATCGGACACTGTAAAGAAACAAGCATGGGAAATAAACAGAGTTAGATTATAACGAAATTGTCAGATTTTCCCCGGGAGATAAATTTTAACATGTACAAAGCAAATAAATATAAATCAAAAGATGGGTGAATACCCCTTACCACACCTTGATACCATTACCAATGCAATTAATCAAAATCGGAGATGTTACTAAAACATGCAATACCTTCAACATTAACTGGAAAAGCTTCGTGTTTAGCCAAGATATTTGTATTCATTGAACATTTGAATGAATTATTTGACTTATCATCATTTCTGTACTCATAAAATATTTATTTATGCAATAATTTCTAACTTTCCCCTACGTTGGAAAAATATGGTAACATCTTACAAAAGCAATCTCAATCATTTCTTCTTTACTATATGTTTCTCACTTTCACAATATGTGTATTGATAATTAATTCGGAGATGTCAAAAAGGAGCTTAGTAAAAGTATAAAAATGATCAAAAGATGGTCGATAAAGCTCATACTTACGGCAAAGCATAAGATAATCAAGGATTAAATCAGCGAATAAATAATTTGTTGGAAAACAACCATTTTGCCGATTCATAAAACTCCGCGTTTATGCCATGATGTTAATTTTTGTTTCTGACTCGAGCATATGTTGTCCTATATAATAGCCATTATGATCCTTTTCGAGCTACCGATTTATTAAGGAGAAAATGAACATATAGACAAAAATAGTTCGGAACTGCATACTTTGAATTTTTCGCCTAATATACATGTGTAAAAGGTTCTTTCCTGCCATAATTTTGCTAATATCCTAAAAGAAACAGTCTTCTTAAAAGCAACCTACGATTTACGGTGATCACACTTTCTGCCTTGAAAATTTAATTAAAATAACTCCCTCAATTAAAAGAAATGAAAGCTACTAAGGGTGTGCTGCAATTAAACTCGAAATAACGGCGGGTCGATTTTTAATTATGATAAAACTCTGAGCTTTGCAGTATTTCAAAATTCATATTTGTAGGTCTAGTGGCGCCCTCGACACTTGGCTAAAAATATTAAAGCGTCTAAAAAATTAACAAGTTTCCCTCCAAGGCAGTGATGAATTTTCCATCGTCCTCCGGCCGAGCCATCGATCCGATTCAATTTTTTCCGCGGAAAAAGAAACAAAAGTTGGTGGACGAATCTGCTGCGGAATTTGACCCCTGGGTCACGGTTTGTCCACTCCACAAATGGGGGAGAGGGGAGAAAACCATTCCGCCGTGGTTAAGACCCAAGGAGCGACCGCAAGGGGCAAGGAGAAAGGATTGGGAGTGCTCTTAAATCCTTAATCGACGATAGCCCTAAAATAACTCGATGAGGTGGTCACGCATTTAACTTAAATTTTACATCCAACCGAGGTCAACATCTAACGATGGACTCTTCGAGAACTGGACCATATCTCTCTCGCTTCTGCATTTACATATTTGCAACTAACGGATACAGTTCTTGAAAAATCGTCTTTTACAAATCACAGCGCATCATATTAACGCACAACCGAGTAAAAGTAATAGAAAAATGTAATACGTCACGCGATACTTGTAGATTTTCTTTGACGTCATACGATATTTGTAAATTAATCATACAAGACCGAACTTTGTGAAACGACTTTAATGACTTTGTAATTTCCAAAATATTATTTAGTCGACTCTTTCGGCTACAACGCCATTTACAGGCAAACAGTACCAGAAATACAACAATGTATGCAACTTAACCATACTGTTATGGCCTTTCTTAACATTTATCATAGACAAGATATATATGTGCTCGAATTATTTGCGCTGTGTACCTGATGATGACACCATAGCCAAAATGGGTCGTCTAAATAAAAAAATCATGTATAAATACAGAGTCTTCCTTTACTACATTATAATATTTTTGTTTTTATGTGAGAGAAGAGGAGATTATAACTTAGAAATCAGATATTTATATTTTGTTTGTGGAGTCAATCTGGTGAAATCGAACATTTTAGCAAATTGATAACACTAGCTTTGATATCGGTATGTTTCGGCCGTACTTCATAGAGGTCTGAGTCTGAAATTTTAAAACTTCGTAACGAAGTAAAATCAATTTCCAAATAAAACATTGTGATAGTTCTACAAATCACTTCTGCAAGGTAGTACTGAATTTTTTTTCAGTAGGATATTAATACTAAAGTTACTTCTTATGTTAAGAGACTGGTATTAATGGTCTATCTTCCACTAGTATCGCTTGAAGTTCCTCAGTTACTGATGTAAATGTAAGTGTAGGCTATGGCACCTGACTATGGGTAAGGAGCAGATTTGTGGCAGGTGAAAAAGCCAAAAAGTTGTCTTTAATCTACAGTGATAGATACACATAGTTACGAGGTGAAAATTCATATAAACCAAAAAGAATGAGATAGGAGCGACCTTGTAGCGTAGTGTTGCGTAGCCAGAGGGGTCCGTAGGATCCGGACCCCTCCCTTAGGTCCTGATTAATGGTTGACTTCGAAACACTTCTACTTTCTCGTAAGTATATCCCTGCGATTTGCTTACCGCAAATATACTCCTGTAATTGGTTAACATGACTAAAACGAAGACCTAAAGAAAGGATAATGAAGAAATTGAGTAATTTTTAATAACATTTTTCGTTTACCAGCTACCAGAGGCGGAGCCAGGGTGTGATTCTGTGGGGTCCGGATCCCCCCCTTAGGTCCTGATTAATGGCTAATCATAATGAATAATTTCTAGAAACACTTTTTAGCTGGTCCCTTCGATTTGTTATCGGAATATGAAATTCAAAAATTATAGAAATTTCCCTCATCTTCAACTGACTATCTTCATCCTACCTATTACCTGGGCTTAAATTTCAAATGAGTTTTTGTGGGAAAATGAATGAACTCANGAAAAAGCCAAAAAGTTGTCTTTAATCTACAGTGATAGAAAAAAAAAATAGTTACGAGGTGAAAATTCATATAAACCAAAAAGAATACTCCGTTTTTAAATAATTTTTCTCGCAATTTCAAATCAAAATTACACTCCAAGACAAAGATAATAAACGGCTATACTTCCTTCGGTACTTGTTTCGATTTTGTAGGACCTTTATTTCTAATTAAATGTTGTCAAAGAACTAACGTCTACAAGAGATAAAAAACAATATTCTGCCGAAGAAAATTTTTGAGTCATCTGGACCACCCAGAATACTTTTGTTAATAGGACGAAATTTGATAAGCAGTAATCCTCTTATAATACTTTTATTTCATACTGCTGTCTTATCATTATATGATGTTTTGAATGTGCTCCTTAATGCATTTGTGAGTTACCGATATCGGATGGATAAATACAGAAAAGCCTGTTTCAGGTGCACCCCTTCATGCGTGGTTTTCATCCGATCCCCGTTCACACGATACACATAACTTAAGATACTCTTAAATCCATTTATTAGGTGGATTTTCCCAGTCCTTAGATGCAGTGCAACCCCCTCTAGCCGATTTCCCACCTCATTTGATTGTCCAAGAACGCAACATTCTCTGTAACGCCGTCCTCAGCTCTCCTTTTCTGCCTCGCCTCATCTATAAGTGAGTTTCTTTAGATGCTCTTGTTTAGAATGACTAAATCAGTAATAAGAAAATGAACATACCGCGAAACAAAAACTTTCATCCCACGGTAAGAACTCATTATAGCACTGAGATAGAGTGGGGTTTCCTCATCAAAAAGTCGCTTGACGGGATCCTTTCGTAGCAAACATAAGTTATAAACATATCAGAGTTGCATAAGCTCATAAGAGTAGTCTTGTAAAGATCGTGCACTTTGATGACCTCGAACCTTTTTTGTTAAACGATTCGTTATTCATTCCGCAATGGTATATCTGAAATATATAAAATATAATATACATTGTATATAGTGAAAATTATATATAATGAAAATTATATATAATGAAAATTAAGCAATACAAGGAGACGATTTCTTTGCTCAAAAAGTTAAACGTAATCACAGTATAACTTCAACAGTATGACGAGAATAAACTAATCAATCAAAAAACTAACCAAGAATGAAACCTATCTAACACAGCTATAGTTCACGTACTCTCTAGTAATCCCTTCTTCAGTGGTGGCAAAATTGAGCAAACTAAAGAAAATCTCTTACCGTTTTTTTGGTCGAAAGCACGTTTTGAATAACTAAACAGCCATAAAAATGTTCTCCGCACTTTTTCAGAGAGCAAGAAATGAAAAGTATTTAAATCCCACTAAAAACGTTAATATACCAGGTAATATCGCGGATTTTCTCTCAGTCTCCAGAAAAGCGTCTTTAGCGGGTTTTACTTTATAAGTACGATGTTAATTTCTACACTAGATTAACTGGTTAATGATTCTGTTACATATTTATCCTTCTTGAACATTTTTGTACTGAAAATTACTTAAACGATACATTTATCTGCATAATATTACAAAATTGGGATCAGAAATACAATATAAGGCTTAAAATAGTGATCTCGGAAGAAGTAATTTATTTCTTTGCACCCCAAGTAGAGTAAGGGTGCTTTCTTCCGAAAATAATCAATTGATTCATCGCGAATTACATAACTTTTTTGTTTAATTTACTTTTAATTCGGTAAATAGGGAAATTTTGTTAGTTTATTTCAAATATTAGCTCATTTTCGTTAAAACTATGTCCACTACTAAATTATACATATCTTTTTCTCTTTCTTTGTAAAACCACGTTTCTCAAGTAAAAGGGAAATATTCGAATTTTCTCTGACGATTTAAGTGTTTTAATAACGTTTAACAAGGAATCCAAACCCGTAATTATTGAATAAAACGGCTATTAAAAAGTAGACAATAGCTACACCTTGTCATAAATATCATTTTATATAACACAATAAATGGAAAAAAACAATACTTAGGCCAGGTTCAATACACCCCCGATATTGGTGATTCCAATGGTTTTGTAATAAAAAACTACGATTATCACAGCGCAGTAAAATATTTTGTTTTAGCCATTGTTAGCTACCCCTTTTCAAACATCTAATTAAATTTCTCCTAGGAATTTTTTTCTTCTTTCATCTTACTTTTCATAAAAAACTGCATATCGAAGAATAACTGCAGCTTCCAACATAAGCTGATGTATCTTTACTTGATAAATCGAATATCAATGTATAAATGTTTCAATACTCTCATGAACACCCGCCACTGAAAATTCGAAGGATATACGTATATATGTAAATATGAATGGTTCCATTTTTAGTACAGTTGTAGGAGATATTTTTCCAACCCCTATATTGTAGGCAATTTTGCGTTTACTTCATAGTTCCTGGCTAATCTACATCTACATAAGTACCCTGCAAGCTGCCTTCCGGCGTGTGGCAGGGGCTAATCCTGGCTACGCACCTGCCTTGTACTTATTTTCAAAAATATAGGAATTATCGCTACCGGGAATAGTATTTTCAATAATAACGTAATAATAAATTCCTTATCCTTTCTTTTATCTTCGAAATACAAACTTGTTGAAAATCTCATTACACGTGTGTTGAGAAATTTTTTGTGTAAGTTACTATTTCGATGCCTTACGTCTAACATAAACTACTGACTCTGCTGTGTATAAACTATTTAAGTAAAAATTTTCTGTATATAATTACCACAACTAAAAATATACGCTATATATATAATAGTACATACCCAATGGCTTTTTGAAAACGCTCATTGCTACAACGCACTCTTATACACGGTGAGAGAAAACGACTTTCCAGCCCCGGACAAAATTCCCTGAAAATAATGAAAGAATGGCCAGAATTGAGACCGGCAACCACGGTGATAGCGGAAGAATAATATCCAAGCTCAATCCTCCGAAGAAGAAGCAATGGGAAGGACGGAACGATTCCCAAGCAAAAGGAATGGATTATTCAGAGCGAATTTTCATTCCATTTCTCTATTTCCAACCTCTTCTTCTATCGACCTTTCCTTCAAGCAGACATCAGGGGAACCAAACCGACAGATACTCTCGTTCATGTGTGAGGCAAGGCATTTGATTCTCCTCGCCTGTTACAAAATGTTCAACTCAAAATGAACACCCGCTCTCCATCAAATAGATCCCCTTGACCATTACATGGCAAATGGTTTGGTTGAAAGCAATACTTCACCACCTACAGACATGATTAGTTATCAAAAGAATGGGCTCCTTGAATCGTTAAAGGATTTATAAAATTTATGAGAGGAGAAAATAATTCTTATTAGGGGAAACTAACCAGCTGTTTCGTAGTCCAGGAGATTCAGACCAGAAACAATGCAGCAAAGATTAAAGAAATGAACGAAATTAAAGTTAACTCGAGTTTTTCAGGGATTAAATTCTTACCTTTTATTTTAAAATTATGTCAAGCTTTTCAGAAAGCGCACAATAGAAAGGAAGTTAAATACGCATTCTTCAGATGTATCAAATTATTACAGAACTACACGTTCTCTATATTCTCACAGCCTCCTTCCTTATCTCTCAATCCTTCCCCAACTTTCTCTCCATTCTCTCCTCATTTATCCATTATTACTACTAAAATATATCGCCACCTCCCATCCCATCGCCATATTCTCCATCCCGTCTTATTGCTTTAATAAAGGCGATTACGTTCTTTCTTATTATCCCCTCACATTCTTTCGGCGATATCCTACGAAGTTTCTTCTCTTTCTGGATTTTATCCGATAACCTTACGCCGCAATATCAATCTTCTCTTGGCCATTCGCCTTTCCCATTCTGTTCTTTACTCATCTGGACCTCCATTTCTCCCTTTCCACTGTCACTATAACGTATCCCCACACTTCTAATCAGGACGATACGTTACAATTTCCTTTTTCCTATCTGGAAATAACAAGAACACATCATCGTGATTACCTATCAGATTTTAATAGACATCTTTCTGTTTCTTCTGTTTTTTTCGAGAACTTTTGGGGCTTGTGATTCCGCCTTCTTTTTTCTTAAACCATATTTCATGTTGTCGTAAATCAGTTGCGGACAAACAGTCAGGTAAATCATATCTGGCATCAGACTCAGGTCTGTTTAGCGTTCTTTAATATTAGATTCATTTTATAGCAACTTCACAGTATGTAATCGATCCCCTTGCCACAAGCCGAAAGGCAGTTTGCAGGAGGATAATTTTTATTCACGACAATTTTAGTTTCTGGTAAACATTTTACATGATGACGTTTGGGTTATGAGCTGAAACTGGAAGTGATGGAAAACTGTTGTGAATTGTAAAAAGAAATCTTTTCGTTCATTTTATTTTCTGGGCCTCATTCGCATTGTCCAGCTTAATAATGTCCACGAGTTGAAGTTCAAAGTCTGTAGAGATTGTTCTGTCTACAATCTTTTATACATTCTCTTATTTTCTTTTGTGTCCATTCTCTTTCTTCATTCGCCAAACTTCCTAATATACAACTTTCCCGAAACGTTTTCCTTTCACCTCTCCAATTATAACGTTTCATCTTCTTCGGCCTTCCAACAAGAAACAGTAATAGTAGACGATCTAAAAAATTCTATAACAAGCTATGTATACCAGGACCAAAATTTACCGTAACTTCAGAACCCTGCTCTCCGTATAACATATACTTTTCATCTGACTCCGTGCCTTAAGATTCGGAGACGAAAGTCTCTCTCCAATGGAAACCAAAGGACCTCGCTAAGTCCAGAATCCCTACCCACGCGCTACGAAAAGGCTTCCAAAAGGAAATTTTATACCTCCGGTAGATTAGGTTTTCATTCATTCCTGGCCTTAAATTTGCTCGGACCATATCGGCAAAATCGGACATAATTGAACAGCCGCAGGAAAAAGGTTTCCCCTCCGTATTTTTATCTTTGGCTTTGACGGAACTTGAAGAAATTCTGTGGTTTTCCGAACTTGGGCCACAATGTAGTAATTTTATACAGGGCAAATTACCAACTAGAACAAGTACCAGATAGTTTTGGTGAATTCATGCAAACATCTCTTAAAATACTCAAAGAAAGCATTTAAATAAATTGGAGCAAACATTGCGCACATGAATCTTTGAGAAAAGGGACGGTTCAAAAATTATTCACAGAATTTTTATCTTTATAACGCAAAAATGGAAAAATAGAGTAGAAAAATACATTTCAGGATAATTTTTTGGGTTTCCAGATAATCAAGTGGGCTACGCTTTCGACTTCTGTGAAAGCGGCTCCGTGTTCGATTCCCGGTGGGGGACCTACGTCCGAAATTACCTAAGCTGTCGAAGAATTTTAAATAATACTACTACGACAACTTTGTTATGATCGAAGAAGCCGATTGAAGTTTCCAAAAATAATATAATTAATTTCATCCCAGCTCTTTTCATTTAGAAATTAATTATAAATACGGCCTTTATTCACTCCGAGAATAAAAAATAATGGAACGATTACACTTCAATGGCTAAGTAAACTCATGTTATGACTGAAATTTCGGCTGAAAGGAAAAAAACAACAAAACCAAAATTACCTTAACAATTTTTAATTTTTAAATTATACAAAAGCTCACCAATTGGAAAATAAAAAATTGAAACAGCATCAGAGAGTGAAAGCGGTACTCAGAACCAAACGTCTTTCCAGACCAGAAATAAATATCGTATTCATTCTCAGTTTCGGGTTGTAATAACAAAGCGGCCGCTTCTAAATCCAACATGCAGTTTGTATTCTCCCTCGAAATGTCTAGTACATGTGGAAACTCTAAAGAGAACAAATCGAAAATAGCTCTATTCGTACGCGAAACGTCAATCCATTATCCCATCCAATGGAATTTTTTCCCTCGTTCACTTTAAAGACAACGTGTCCCGGTGTAATAAAAGGAGGTTGGTCAAGAGACAACCCGGTCTTCCAATGGAAATCCCCATCCCGGCTCCTGTGTTCAGTATCCCGAGGGACTAGGGACTGCTCCATAATATGCCACCGAGTTTACCGGGAGATCGAGAAATTGCACCCAGCAGTATTACGAGCAGGAGGGAGAGGAACAAAGAGAGAAGGGTGAGACTTAAAGGTCACTATGGCTGTGGCGGTGGGAAGGGACTGGGAGAAAGAGGATTGGATGGAGAAAAGGTAAGAGAGTATTTCAGTCTATGAGGCATAGAAGTGCACAGAGGAGGCAATGGGAATACTAGGACATTAAATTAAAGTTGATGAATGAATCTATGTAAAAAATAAAATGGAAGAAAATTGTAAAGAGCTCGAGAGATCTCACATAAATATGGGATGAGGATAGTAAATAAATAAATAAATAAAAACGTCTTTATTGGGCGAAATTGGGACTAAAGAGTCCCATCTTCCATTTAANAAGTACAGCATCCGTCAACGTGTTCTCCTAACCTGGGTGTACCCTTTCTTTTCTTGTCCCTGCCGTCATCTTCTCTTTAAGTCCCTCTAAAACTGGAGGATAAATTCAAATAAAACGCAATGAAATGTGAATCGATACAATTAAATGTAAAAAAATGTAACAATATCATTTAATTCGTAAAGAAATTATTCATAAAATTGAGATACGATTTTTTACAAGTAGCTTCGTCTCTCACATTCAATAAATATCTTACCGAAAAAATCAGTGGGCATAAATAATAGGATTAACTCAGATCAACGAATATATAACCACACTTAAAATCGACTAATTTAGTTTATGCGGTCTAAATGGTGGAAGGAAAATAATTCATTTTCTTGATCCATCTTTTTTTGATTAACTAACAATAAGTCATGCATCATACAAAAGTGTATCTAATTAGAAACTGATTGATGAAAAGAATAAGAAAACACTTATACACGTTACCACAGGATAATTTAATGAAACGACCTAGGTTTCGACGCGTCGCGTCATCATTAAATTATCCTGTGGTAACGTGTATAAGTGTTTTCTTATTCTTTTCATCATGAATAGCTACCACAAAGTCGAGGCCGAATTAGTGGATTTTGTTAGAAACTGATTATTCACAATTATTGGAAATCGATTTACACCTAAAATGTAATCCTCATATTGATCATGAAAAATCATAGGGAAATACGAGACCTTTGGAGAGAAAATTTTAAAGAGAAGAGCAAACGAAAACAAATATGGTTTGTATGCAATACAAATCTTTCGATTAAGGTTAAAATGTACTTGAATAGAGAATCAAGGTGATGAAAGTTTAAAGCAAGGTAAGGGAAGAAATTACTAATAGTGCGGAATGGAAGAATGAGAAAAGTTGAGGTAACCGCAATGAAAAACTAAAAAAAAATCTATAAAGCAGTACGAGTGAAGAATACAGAAGGAGGAAATGATATTACAAAGGAAACAAAGACCACTTACAGATAAGAGACAAATCGAAAATGAAAATTTGCTTTATCAAGAAGTGGTAAGGGAAGAAAGGTTGAGGCAACTCACGTAATTCGGTCAGGTAAGTTGGCTAGTTGAAACTTTGCTATCAAGGGAGGTCAAGACTCAATTCGAAAGAAGTACGTGTACCAACACTTATCGACGAAAATAAGGTAACCGTGAGAACCAGAGTCTTCAATAAAATCCGTTTTTCTTCTAAATATTTCTTTTCTGGAAAGTTTCCATCCACTTATAATTTAATTTTTTGCTTAGTATCCAAATGTAATGATTAAGCTCCGTTTGCATTTGGTTGATGCAGAATCACTCATGGTGAGATTCATACAAATATAAAATTTTATGGTTCAAGAAAATAAAGTGAGAAGTGGTTAACTGACAGTAATACTTTCAAACTTGAAATACATCCCTCGTTTCTTCAATTAAATGCATTATTATCGAGCAAATTAATTAAATGCATATCAAATTTTTCCTCTCTAAATTTCTCTTTATGCGAGGAAAATATAAATCGGTAGTATGTTTCGTTGCCAACTCAAATTGAGGGTCAGAAACTACCATTAATCTTTTGAGATTCAGACAGGGTTCATGGTTTCCTTTATGAGCAGGTGAAATTACACATTACTGTCCTTTTTGGCCATGCTTCCCTCCTTTTGTACGTTAATCTACGTTAGGAGTGCACAAGCACCGAGCATTAGCTAGGTGAAATTGAATGTCCCTAGAGCTTTTATACACGGATCGTGCATTAACGAAGAATCTGAAGTGCATAGTTTTTGTCTTGAACCAAGAATTTACTGTACCAGCCAAGTACATTAGTTCACTAGCGGTGAAAAAATTACGAATATTTTTTTCTAAATAAATGTATCATTGCAGCAATAAAAAAGCAATCCCATTAAGCTTAGAAAATTTGATTTATAAGATGAATAGGTATTCCATCATTCATTTCAACTTTTGAAACGGAAATTCATTCCATCGTACTGCAATACCCTCGCAACTGCATGTTCATAAACAAATATTTTGAGTATAATGTTCTTTTAATAAATTATACTTTTCTACTTTACGCAGATCTAGAAAGCCGAGGGGAACGAATTTCACAAGAAAACTATTACTAAACTTATAAACTTAAAATTATATATATATCTATCGATTATCTATACTATATCTATCGATTGTTTAAAGTCAATACTTTTATTGAACTCATTGTGTTTTATTCCTCACTGCGCATACTACAAAAATCTTTTAGATTAGGGAAGCGAAATACTTAGGATTAGAGTAGACGCCAGGAAAGTGAAAGATTTCGGTTCGATTCCCGGTCCTGTCAGACATTTTCATGTCCAATTTTTCTTAATGAACGCCATTGCGCTCAAATTCACCTAACTAAATAACTATTACACGCCAATTTATATTTGTGTATTCAGTATATACATTCTCGATCCGAAGTGTCAACAACATGTTATCACATCAAAAAACAGTAAGTTCGAATACAATTCATTATGTTTAAAAAAAAAGAGAAAACCGATGTACAAAATGTACTTAATAGATACATTTTTATGTTTAATAGCACTATTAGTATTTAGTAAATTTAATTCAGTATAAACAATACTTCTATAATATATAATAATGCATTTTTATAGATTTCCCTTGAAACGTTAAATGGGTTTACATCACTATAGAACCGTCTGACATTAACAGGAAATGAAAATGAAACCGCCAAACTGACTAAAAGAATGTACGGTTTTATGCAAATAAAGTGTTTAAAAATTTACTGTACTAAATTTATTATTATTTATTTACATCCATATAAATTATTTTAATATCTGTACAAGAGAAACTTTCTGCAATCCTATCAATTTCCACAGGATATATCCTCTAATGCCGATAACGTTTCCTCAAAAATGATAGAGTAGGTATATATACAAAGCTTGTAATCATATTTTTGGGCATTTACAGCAACTCCATTCCTTAAGCAACGCAAGCACATGGTACCCAAAACAAATAAGCGTGAGAAGTACAGCATCCGTCAACGTGTTCTCCTAACCTGGGTGTACCCTTTCTTTTCTTGTCCCTGCCGTCATCTTCTCTTTAAGTCCCTCTAAAACTGGAGCGAATATATAACCACACTTAAAATCGACTAATTTAGTTTATGCGGTCTAAATGGTGGAAGGAAAATAATTCATTTTCTTGATCCATCTTTTTTTGATTAACTAACAATAAGTCATGCATCATACAAAAGTGTATCTAATTAGAAACTGATTGATGAAAAGAATAAGAAAACACTTATACACGTTACCACAGGATAATTTAATGAAACGACCTAGGTTTCGACGCGTCGCGTCATCATTAAATTATCCTGTGGTAACGTGTATAAGTGTTTTCTTATTCTTTTCATCATGAATAGCTACCACAAAGTCGAGGCCGAATTAGTGGATTTTGTTAGAAACTGATTATTCACAATTATTGGAAATAGATTTACACCTAAAATGTAATCCTCATATTGATCATGAAAAATCATAGGGAAATACGAGACCTTTGGAGAGAAAATTTTAAAGAGAAGAGCAAACGAAAACAAATATGGTTTGTATGCAATACAAATCTTTCGATTAAGGTTAAAATGTNGCATCCGTCAACGTGTTCTCCTAACCTGGGTGTACCCTTTCTTTTCTTGTCCCTGCCGTCATCTTCTCTTTAAGTCCCTCTAAAACTGGAGGATTCTTTTATTACTCCCTCACACAACTGACTCCCTTCGGTCCCAAACATTCTGCCACGGAGGTGAGATAAGGTTAAGGTAGAAACATGGAAGAGGCATCAAAGGAAAAACGGGGAGGAGTAAACGCTGTACCCTCCACGTATCTAGGCAACATAAAAAATAAGTTTCCGGTGCCGTCCTCTCAACAGAGCAAAAGGAGGGCTTTGAAGGAAAGGAAGACATAAACTGGAGAGTTGCGGAAGGAAAGAGATAGAGGTGAGGAAAGAATTTAAGGAAAGGAAGGAAAGAGGAAGGGAGCAAATGGAGGAAGGGTGAATGAAAGGAGATTAGACAGCTCCCGAGAAAAGAAGAGAGACAAGTTGCGAAGTGAAAACTTGCCGCCTAACAAAAATTTAAGGGAATTAGAAGCAGTTAAAAGGACCTTCCACATCACTGCTCTGTCAGCTTTTTCTTATTCGTTTCGGAAATTAGCAAGAAATTCTGGAAAGAGGTGAGGCTCCTATTTTCTCGAGGGTTTCAATAAAAAGCAAGAGAAATTNGGTTACTTCTCTATAGGGGAATGGAGGTATATAATTTCATTCCAACAATTCGGGGGTATATTCTTATCCTTTGATTCTAATGCCCTACTCTTATTAGGGAATGTGATCTTGGATGACTTAGCTCTCGTACCCCTAAGTACTTATCGATTTCTCTTATCGATTCTAACGATTCATCTCATTGTTTGTACGGCTAGAATGATTTATGTGTGATATCTGTGCAAGCAATCGATTAAGCATACGTTTCCGGCGTCCAATCGGTTGAAATGACTCCTGTTCGTACGGTCACCAATTATCCTCCGCACACCGCTTGAGGTATAACTTTCTTCACTACGTGTACACGCTTCTGCTAATTTCTTAAATTTGGCTGTTGCTATTGACTTGATAACCGCATTATTACCCTTTAGAATGTTTTGAAAGTAAAAATTTGGACAAAGAACGTATTCCAAGAGAATTCAATCAGGAAAAAAGTCAGATTCGTCACAGAAGAGCTACGAATCGCTCTCTATCATCGGTATAGTAATTACTGAATTACAGATAAAGAAATACAAACGAAAGAAAAGTTCATTCCAACACGGGAGATTGCGGATTGAAGAACGGGAGAAATGGTACATAACCAGGCGCAGTGAAGCGCTATCACTGCATTTTGAAATCAGTTTTACCAAACTGTAATAGTTAGACACTGGAATATCCTCCCTGTGACAAGCCAAAAGGCGGCTTGCATTGGAATTTATGTAGATTTCGATAATGACAATTCTTATTCCTTGTTATTTAGAGTAAAAGCAGAATATTTAACGAATAAATGCGTTTTTTCTCCGAGATCATTTCCTCAACAAACAATTCATTAAGCATTAAGAAGTCAACATTTTAACCAACAATTAGATTTTGTGTGTGAGTTAAACATTAATTTCGTTGGAGAAGAATATTAAGGATAGGATAGAAGAATAGATAGGAGTTTAAAAATTGACTTTTCGGCATCATAACCAGTTCTCCCAATATCCATAATTATAATGTAACATAATTCTATAAAAAAGGAAGCTAGACGATGGTAAAGGTAATTTTCCTCGTTGCGTTAACAACGTAGCTGGTTGTGGAAAACCCACAATGCTGAAAATACGTCTGCACCTTGTTAACTGTAATCAAACAAGGCTTTCAGTGATGCAGAACATACGTTTATGGTTACGTCGTAACTGAGTAGTTTCACATTGCCCATGGTGATTCTAGTCGGCAATTTTACTGTCACATTACAAAAGGGAAAAGTAGTAAAACCTGCATCTATTTCCATGACATTCACATCGAGGACATTAGCGAGCATTCTACACTAGACCACGTTTGTCAAATATGCGAAGTTGAGTACTAATTTGAGGTCAACCCATTTTTCACTTCTTTAAAAATATTACTTAAATTTTTTACGAGATCTTCGGAAAAGAGCTTAAAGTTTTAAAATTATAGTTGAATTTTAATAGAAAGTAATTCTTCTGTGCTGAGCACTATTCCACATACAGAAAAATAAAGTAAAATGAAATAGAAATTGATGTCTTAATCCGTATAAACTAACGGTATTCCATTATTGAGGGTCATTCTTATTAACACCGTACTTTTTTTACGTCTTTCATATAACTTTATAGTACATAGTGTCTCATCTCAACACATGATTTCGGTTAGACTGCGCACAGGAAAATTGAAATGTATATTTTACAAGTTTTACTGCGTTGTTTCTAAAAGGATTGTTCTACAAATTCGCTATATCTCTCCTAATACAAACTTCATTACATACGTTTCTTCATTCACTATCCGATACGTATTTTCAAGGTCCCAAGTACCTTTTAATCCATTGCCAACAAACGCTTACCTCAAGAATATCATATCCGATAGTAAAATCATATTTATAATACGGTAATTTTCTTTTGCTTTTAAAATCGATCATTTCTGGCCATAATTCCTTTCGCTTACCCTTTACTGTATTATACAGATCCAGATATAATCAATAGAGACTTAATAATTTGAGTACATTATTACAATTTCGTTACCTTTGTATATCACATTACTTATTTATAAAATCATACGTTAATATCTCAAAATAACAAAGAGACCGGGTTGAAATGCTAAAATTAATATTTCCCATCGTAATTCTGTCAAAACATTGCAAATTTTCTCATCATTAAACTACGGAAGACATACAGTTTACTATCTTAACCCCCATACCCATACATGGTAACAACAGTTACATTTCTGGCAGTAAAGTTAGTAAACTTGACAAGGTCTATCATTGACTATCTCGAAATACGCAGAGAAAAGATACAATTTTATAGCACGAAATACTGATGAGCTAAACAATGATTCAATCACCAATATCACCCTATGTTATAATATCCAATACAATCCCTCTTTAAGGATAGTTATCTTATAAATTTTAAATCCCATTATGTTAGGAAAATTTGCTAAAATATCCATCATTATGTCCAATCTTGCAATTCTTTGTGGAAAAACTGGAATTGGTATTATAAATTGGTATATTAAAATTGGTAACATAGGATGCCGATTCTTATCTTTGAACTAAAATTAAATTCTTAATTTTCATAAAGAAAAACTATCTTAGATAATTCATCTTATGTATGTACATCAAACTGATACAGAATCATTAGAAGAGTCAATTGTAAACCAAAATAACTTATATGCGTCTACGTAAGGAATTTTCATTGACTTAACTGCTGCTATCAAAGTTATTGCCACAAATATCTCTTGATTTACATCGTTAATTATTACAAAACTTTCGGAGCTATCCTAAAGTTGTAGACATCCACATTCATGGTCTAATAATAGCCAATCAGTATATGCTTGGGGGTTACTTCTCTATAGGGGAATGGAGGTATATAATTTCATTCCATCAATTCGGGGGTATATTCTTATCCTTTGATTCTAATGCCCTACTCTTATTAGGGAATGTGATCTTGGATGACTTAGCTCTCGTACCCCTAAGTACTTATCGATTTCTCTTATCGATTCTAACGATTCATCTCATTGTTTGTACGGCTAGAATGATTTATGTGTGATATCTGTGCAAGCAATCGATTAAGCATACGTTTCCGGCGTCCAATCGGTTGAAATGACTCCTGTTCGTACGGTCACCAATTATCCTCCGCACACCGCTTGAGGTATAACTTTCTTCACTACTTGTACACGCTTCTGCTAATTTCTTAAATTTGGCTGTTGCTATTGACTTGATAACCGCATGGAGCTAAATTCACTTGAATCTTGCGCGACACGGATTCTTGTTTTAGAATTTATACAAACTTTCTTTACACTCCTTTTTGTCGCAGAGCTGCTGTGCCCAAAGTTCTAAGTGTCGATTTAAGTCGATCATGCGAAGTCGATCTGGAAACCCTGATTCAGTTCAAAACCATGGACTTTGTTCTCGGGGCTGTCCACGAAAAACATGGCCCTGCTCCTCCCAATCACTTCCCCCTCCATTCAATCGCGAGAGACCCTTGACCGATGCTTGTCAACTTCAATTACGTCGAAGGGGAGAAGGTCCGAGTGAGTGGCGACATTGATCAAAGCTGGTTGCGTTCGTGTGGCGCCCTCAGCTCGTTGAGTCACCTGAGATAGCAACACATGGATACAAGGGCCGCGAGGAGAGACAGAAAATGTTTCCTGTATACATTATAGCCAGTGAAGCGAGAGAAGGGGGATGTAGCGATAAACGGGAGAGGAATGCGTCCACAAAGGTTGGAAGGATGGAAGAGGGTGGTGATGAACCACCGAAGGATACCTGGATGTGAATTGGTTGAGGAAGCAACACAAATCCTCGAAGGACAAGTAAACTAGAATTCAAAGGGTATTCACAGGACAATTAAAGTGAGAATGATCGATTTCCCTTTCAAGCACTCCTTTGAATAAATATGGGCTTCCCAAGATTCTGCTTCCTAAGGACCGCATCAGCTTCTATAAAAACATCATACGCTGTATTTAATTCTATTCATAATAATAATCACTTATTATAATATCAATCACTATGATCGTAAAAGAGCTTAACTGTAAAAATATTTCAGATGAGCATATTATCATGGCCAGATCTCAACCCATTTTTCACTTCAGTAGTTTGATCTCTATAATAGCAGATTGTATGAAAGTTGCAGGAATGAATAGCTAAATAGACAGCACAGCAATGGGTAAAGGGCCGCATATATGTATAGTCGGCGTATGGGAAACAAATGTCAATGGCGACCAAACCTGTTTTTACTGGGAGTTGTATGTCATGAGAATCCTTCAATGTCAATAAACCGCCTAACTATACACTAAAAAGCCAATATTATTCTTTAGACCAGCGAGTCACCGTCTAACAACACCAGCATATTTCATATCATATCCAGAAATTATGGGCCATAAAATTTATTTGAAATATAACCAAATATTTTTAGTTGAGACTATTGAAAATTCAACTTTTAAAACAATTTTTGTTAAATAGTAAGAGAATTATCATTTACTTGGAAGAAAGAATCATTGTAATTAAACTATTCTATTGTAAATATTATAAGTAATTGCAATAGAAATTATTACATTACAAAAATTTAAAGTTTTGCTCGATGATACTTGGTTATTTTTCGATTGGTTAATGGATTCGCAAAATCACAACCAATCATTCCATAGCCGAATCCTTAGAATTTGTAATTAAAATTAACTTTTCCACTTAACATCAAGAGATATATAGCATTACGCTAATTTAAAAAGTTATTTAAGGAATTTGGACATGTTATCCTGGCCGCTAAAAATTGGATATACTCAAAAAAATACACTAGTGTCGCATTATTATAGCCGAAAATAAATCGTAAATCGGTACTGTGGACCTTTTGGATAACTTTTCCTTAAATTTTTCCGGATAGGGAGAAGATTATTCCAAAAGACCTGCCTTAAGCTTTCCCGCTTTAATTAAAATCCTGCAAATGAATTTAATTCGAATTTAATTTATAGTACTCGTATTCATCATCATGGGTTAGCAATCCGAGGGTCGGATTGCTGCAGCTCTCTAAGCCGTCCTGTTTCCAGCCCATATATTCACTCCCTCATTATTCCCAACGTTAACTCTAACAGCACAAGCCTATCAAAGTCTTTCTGTACAATTCCTTAATTCCGCCATTCCTTCCAATACTATCTTCAACAAACTCCCACTCCTCAAATTGAGTCCGATCAATTTTCTTCGTCTTTAGACAAACTTTTTAAAAATCTCTCTCTTTGTTTTCCTGTCAAAGGTTTCCTTTATCAGTTACTTGGTCTCACTTTCTTGTGTAGAACAAAATTATTATCTAATATTTACCATAAAAAATAATTAATCTGATTATGCTAATTGTCAGAACCTTACTCTGATTTTATATAATAAATAACAACACATTTGTCTAACTATTAAAAGCTGAATATATACTAATAAATCCACTGTCGCGCCCCTCATCGTGATGTGTACTCTAAGACCACTTTTCTGTATCCACCACATAAACCCTCCATGAAATGTACACTCATCCATTCCTTCTGTTTGCCTCTCCCATAGCCACTTCCGCATCCAAAGCCTTTTCCATTCCGACGCTAGCATTGGAAGCCCATCCCTCAGACCCCTTCCTATTTCCGGGTGAATAAGGGTGCGTACGCATGGATCGGGCTTGAAGGGCTTCTGAGGGGAGGGAACGGGTTTTTTGGAAGGGAAGGCATTCGAATTTAGCTGCTATAGACCATAGTATGTGTGGTGGATACCATTCCAGGGAGACGTGGAATTGGAAGAAGATTGAAGTTAGAGGTTTGCGATGTGGTTGGATGAATTAAAAAGCTTTGGAAGTCTTGGATGGTGCCCTGTTGTAGAGTCAGGACACCAAACGAGGATATAGAATCCTTCACAAAGCTTAGTGGGACTATGAGAATATCCATCCCTTGCTACCCATTATTTATTTGTTTGTATAAACTCGACTATTATGTGTACGGCCAGGTCCATGTTATTTCTCATCCGCCGTATATAGGATGATTTACTACTCAAACGCTTCCTTATCTCTTCACGTGACTGCATTGAAAGTAAGATAACTGAAAAGATTGAATCTGATTCTCGATTGATTGGTCTCTGTGCCAACGGAGTAGATAAACAAACTGCTATCAAATTCTATCATCTACTCACCACATCTTTAATGGGTTAGAATTCCAGCCAGGTTTGGGAAATCATAGTTGTAATTACCAATTAACCATATTTAGTTTACCCAAAGGACATACGGGTTGGAACCGTGACATTTCTGGCTGCCGAATGCAAATATTTTACCGTCCTTGCCTAGTCCTGCCAGAATGTTTCTTTTTCTCGTTTATTCCAGCTTTTCCAGGCGCACCCCAAAAATACGTTTACCATCCATCCCCTTCCTACATTTAGTTGTGCAAAATAATCTAAACTTTTCTAATCTTATTATGGTAACTAATTCCGAGGATAATTATATAACTTTATTTTCGAAATAAAAATTAAATATTAGATTATATATA